>APFE031395567.1:0-13437 GCA_000404065.3 Pinus taeda | reverse complement strand
GACCGTTGGATTGTAAGTTACAAATGTACATGTTAAAGAAACACACTTTACCTAACTCTATACTAGACCAAGTTATACTTAACTATTCCTACGTGTCGGAATATCCTAACATGTTGTGGACTTCATTGTTTGGAATTTGTATTGATGAATGGAACATAATAAATTGAACGAAGAACTAATAAGAATAAAATAGAAATCACAATAAAATGTCAAATTCTAAGAGAAATCTACCTAAAGATTCTAATCCATATGATGCCCTAGATTTCTCAACATGGTATCATAGCTTGGTTTATTTGCATAAGGGAAGGAATAAGGTCACAAAGGGATTCTAGACAAGAAAAGGAAATCAATCATCTAAGATCAAGCTTCCAGAAGAATAGTTTTATAATTTTGGGCATAATTCCAAGCCCTGGTTATAGTGATTACGCAGCAAGCATAGTGAGGTTGGTTGATGGGCATATAATCCCTATTCTAGGGGGCCAAAGAGCCAATCTTGTAACTAATTCAAGGCCAATAATCTTGACTAATAGATCAAAGTTCTTAGCTCACTTGTTATACTCTGAAAGCACTGCCAAAAGAGAGCCATTGTCATATTCTCAAGTTTTGAGCACGTTTGAATTCTAAGGAGTCATCCTACAAAGTAACTCCGAGCTAATTGGAAGGCTACAATCATGATGAAAGAGGGTTGATACCCTTACTTCATACATGTGTATATAAAAAACCTAGTCTGATTTATTTGAACAACCTATACCTATTTAATGACATAAAGGATTAAATACTTGAAGTAAAAGTCGCATCCTGTGGTAATCACATAATCTGAATTTAGGAGTAAAGAAGCAATATTGTTCAACTAATCTGAAAGAATCATACAAAATATTGGATCAAGGATAAAGGCAACAATACCTGTGCAAGAAACTCATACATCATGGAAAGTCTTTATTTTGAAGATTATGACATCCTGGAGCAAGCCTTGTAGCACTCTTTATGAACATGAACGATGGAGTTACGTAATTATGAGGTATGTATAGTATATTCATTTGTTAAGATATTCTAAGGTTAATTAATTACAAGGTTCTATGGTTTGTTATCGGTTGTTGATATTGATATTGGTATCTAGGATTGTAAACCCTAGATGACTCATGGATAAACTCTAGTAATATGAAATCCTAACCCTAACATACTTGCTTCCCTCATGAAAACCTATTTCCTGGTTTCTAGGGCTTGTGTGTAGTTTATGGTATGGATGGATGTGACGATTTTGTAAGCTAAGATTTGTATTTGAATACCCTAGGAGTCCATACTCCATTCTTGCATAGAAACCCTAGATTGAATTATTGACATAATATTTTTGGTATCACGTATTTTTCTTGGTAGTATTTGGCAATAAGTACAGTAGGTATAAAGATCATGGCTAAATTCATAGGGATCACTTCAAGGAATCCCTGCAAGGTTTGTAAAAAGAGCAAGTTAAGGTATTTCTAGGACCATAAGATTTTGTAGTTGAACTTCTTCATTAAAATATACAATAATTTTGAAATCTGTCTTGTATTACTAACTTTATTTTCAAATTTCAAGTTTCTGTGATCTTCATATTTGTGTAAATCATCTTCCGGATTCATATCACATTAGGTTTGTTGTTGTGATCGATGTTTCGAACCAGCAACGATGGTTCATCATTAGGATGAGAAATATTTTGTTCAAGATTTTGAATCACAAGGATTCTTGTTAGGGTTATTCATCATTAGATTGAATCTACCCTTATCATTTTATCTCTTATTTGATCCTTTTTTGTGAAACCCTAACCTTTAGGGTTCACTGTAAAACCCTAGCCTATTGATGCTAAGGGTATGTCAATTATGAAACCCTAGTCTATTTAGGGGTTTTCATAAAGTTCTATTCTCTTGATGTTTAGGGTTTTGGTAATGTTGTAGTTCTCAAGGGTTCACTGTTAATGTCTAGGTTATATAATGAAACTCTATATTTTTAGGGTTTGGTGATTTAGATTTTATAAAAAAAAACCCTTGTAATAGTTATAGTTTTATCCTAGGAATGAAACCCTAGTCGTATATTTGTTTGTTCAATCGAAAGTATAGCCTGGTCACAATTGCTTGATTTGATGACAATCATAATGAATACCTTGAAGAAATAATGAAACCAAAGAATGAATGAAAGTACTACAAATAGATATTCATGATTCATGAATTTATAAAAGACTTGAGAAGTACTGAGGATGTTTGTGGTGTTGTTGAAGAAATAAAAGAAGAAAGCTTCCATAAATAGACTGAATGTTTTGAAGCATGCTTGGAAGTGGAAAATATATATCTAATTTAGTTTATAAGGAGAGATGGAAGCATCTTATGGCAAGATGCTTTAGAGGACATTTGGTTGTCCTATGTATTGATGTTTAAATCCCGAAGTAGGGAGGGTGGCATTGGTCATGGAGCTCCGACCTTTGATATGCACCTAGATCCTTAGGTTGGTGATAGAGATAAAAATCCTGATGGTACCTAGAGTGGCTAAATCTTGAGTTCACCATAGTCCCATCCAATTAGAGTACCACAGTTAGGTATCTAACCATAACACTGCATGTATTGTGATTGTTCATAGAGTATATCAATTTGAGATCTTCCATGTACCTATGTATATATGTAATTATGAATACCTCCCTAGTTAAGAGGGAGTGTTGAAGAATGTAACAAGTGTTAGTCTTCATAATTGTATTTAAGTCATGATGTAATGTATTTTTCATAAGAAAGAAAAAAAAAAAATATTATTATAAAATAAATTGTCTTATTAAAGCATGGGTTTCATGCTTGGGTCAATGGTTTATAGGTCAAAGCCTCCATTGTAGGTGTCTAGGGTTTATGTCAAGTGTTTTTGTCTATGTCATAATCTAAAAGACCCGTCTTTGGCTTCATCTATCAAGAAAGAAATTCATTTTATTGTAAAATAGGTCTTTTAGATATCCTCCAATAAGTCAGCCTCTAACTAGACAAGTCGACCTAATTAAGGGGCATAACATCCTATATAAAGGCAACAACTCGACATGAATTGGAGCACTCACTAAACAAGTTCAATTTGCAATTTCTGGGACAAGAAAAGGTGTCAAATTCAAGGAACAAGGAGGAACGAAAAAGATGGAGGACTTTGTCAAGCACAAGAAGTTAAAATTTTCTCTCTCCTTGTCTCACATGAGCGAATTTTTTGAATTGTTATTGGGTTGAAGTTAGGAAGTAACTAGGGTCGAAATTATGGATTATTATTGCGGACCGAAATTTTGAAGTTGTTGTGGGTTGAAGTTCTAGATTGTTGCTGGGTTGTAGTTGATAAACAAAGAAGAGAATATTGAAGTTTTTTGAATCATCTTGTAATGTTGACTTGGTGGAGGTGGAAGGTCACTTGGGTCTAAGGTCTTGGTCTATCTTAATTTGACTTACTAGTGGAAGAGTTTGACTGGGCTTTTCCCATATAGAGGGATTTTAGCACTGGTTGAGTGCCTACATCTTGTGTCCAATGTTGTGATCTTCATTGTTTGGCATTTGTTGTGATGAATGGAACATAATAAATTGAAAGAAGAACTAATAAGAATAAAAGAGAAATCATAAGAAAAATGTCAAAGTCTAAGAGAAATCGTCCTAAATATTCTAATCCATATGATGCCCTAGATTTCTCAACACCACCACACCCACCCCCCGCCCCCCCCAAAAAAAAAAATGAAAAAGAATTATTCCAAAAGAAATGAAAACTTAGTTTTACTAGATACCCCTTTTTTATACCCCCAAATACATATAAACATACCATACTTATCATCCCCCCTCCAATACCTATAATATATTGAATTTATTTTTCACAATTTTAAAATCCCAATTATGATTGAACATGATAAGATATTGATCAACAAGGAGAAGCCCCCATGGGTGTAATCTAGGAGAGCCATTATAACCTTAATACCTTATGAACCCTAAGAATCCTAGATGGATTTCTATGGATATTTCTCCTTATGTTTCCTTGGGGGAGGATGGATCCTAGGAGGGAGAATTTCATGGGTATGTTACATAGTGTGTGAGGCTTGGAGGGTACTTGAAGAATCCATTATTGAATCTTAAGTTCCTAGAGTGACAACTACAAGACCTCCCAGCTAACCCATGCTAGATCCCTAGAAGGGAAGCCATATAAAGTAAGGGACTATGAAGTAAAGAAGGGAGTACATTTCCTTGGATTTTGTAGGTTAAGACAATGAGACCTTTCTTATTGGAATTTTTGTAATAGTTTGGTACCTTGGCTTACTTGATTTTTGTACTAACTATCTAGTTACCTTAGGTAGACTTTTCCCTAGTGGAGTCATAGCCCTAGCTTGGGGGTGACCCGCTATTCAGAGAGATGAAGCAATAGAGTCTATGGTTCAATGGAATATTTGAGGCATATAGCTCATTGGTGCTTATACAAAAGATAAGTGTTTTGGTTTATTCTTTTTGTTATGCTATTCATGATAAGTATTCTATTTGCTTATATGTTGCTATGCTTGCATAAACTATATATATTATTATGTGTGTTCAATAATTTTTTCATGAGATTTCTTATCATTTTGCACGTGACTTCATCATATAACTACATAGAAATGACTATATTATCAAAGCTAACATAATCAAAGGTTATTGGTATAAAATCTATGTTAAATATGAGAAATTGAGGGAATTTTCCAACTATCCCACAATCTCAATGGGGACAAGAGTGGTTGGGTGCATTGCATCAATACTGCCTTGAAATCCTCCCATTTCATAATCATGGGCATCTTTCCTATCATCAATGCATCCACATAGCTTTCCCACCATAATTGAGCATGTATGATCATCTTCAAATGGGCAGAAAAAATTGATGTCCTTCTTGATTTTGATAAAGGCCCAAAGAAACTTCCATTTGTTTCTATTCAAAACTTTAACATTAACTAGATCATTGAACATTAATATTTGAATATTTTCTTCAAGTTTGAAAGGAACACTAGAAGATGAAGAAAAATTGTTATCATTACTTGAATTTCCAAGCTTCTCACCTCTGGAATCCTCTGGGAAAACATTTTAGCTCATTATTAACCTCTATAAGGATGCTTCCTTACCATCAATTATCTATAGTTTTCTTACCATCTCTAGCAATGCAACAATGTTCTTATCTAACCAGATTTAATTTACTTCTAGATCTTCCTTACTATGCTCTTAATGAGGAATCAATTCCATTGTTGGTTTTCTACTCCTATATAGGCTTGCTTGACCACTATCATGTCATCCATTGTGGATGTTTTCTATAAATGTTTCGCTAAGTAATTTTGAACTTGAGCTCTAATAGTAGATGGTTTCTAAATCAACAACTTATAGCCCACCTACCTAACCAACATTAATGCTTACTATATAAATAAATCCCATGCTATTTTTCAACCATTGCTAGACTATAAAAGTGCTCTACTATCTTGTTTCCATTGGTATAAAAAATTGTTTATTACCCATATGTGTATGTTCTACTATATATTTGCAATGAGAACAAAAACTTGTATGTTTGTCTTATAGTTCCAATGCAAATAATATCGCTCCAAAAGTTGATTTCCAACAGTACTAAATGAAATAAATCAAACCAATGGAACAGTGTGTCAAGGAACCACTCTGTGCAAAGGATTTTCCCCAATTAATAAAAACAATGATATGGATTCAAGACAAAGCACAATTCAAACCATAGTTTGTTACTCTTGAGTTCACAATAAAAAATAACAAATTGAATTTTCTTGTATATGGTAGATTGATGTCAATTGAAACGACTGAATTTGATTGGAGCTATCATGGGCTTATTGTTTGTTATGGGAATGATAAACATAAGGAGAAACTATATAAAAGAGGATCACTATGTATATTCCAACTAATATAACAACAATCAATTAAAGATTGTTTATTTGGCAAACATCATAAAACCAAATCAAAATGTCACTCGGTGCAATAAAATAAGATTTGTTGTCTATGTAGATGGATCTATTTTCTCTGTTTATGTATAATAGAATCTCATTTCTTGACAGAAGACTAGGAGTGTATGCACAACTCCTAATACTAAATCATCTATGATGTGTTTAAGTCATCATTTCTGCAATTTCAACTCCCATCTACCACGCTTTCTTTGTTAATTTGTCTTGACTCTAGTGCTCTCTCTTTTATCTTCATGCGGTGAGTGATGTTAAGCAGCTTGGTAGACAAGTAGGTGGATGATTGAGTTAGTGTGTGGTTGCTAGCACACTATCACCCCCTCATACTCCTTCTTCATTTTGCAAAGCCCCAAGCTCTTCTTCTCATCTATCAATTATTTTTAACTCGTGCCATTTATGTTTTATTTTAGATGCTCTTTGGATTAGATAAACATCATTAATTTTTAACTCATGTCATTTATGTTTTATTTTAGATGCTCTTTGGATTAGATAAACATTAATTGACATTTTGATAGGGTATAAAATTACGAAGTGTTGATAGATCACTCCATCCTCTCTTTGACTATAAAGTAAACCTATTGGAGCAATATGGGCAAGGCATAAGATCAAACCTGCCAGATGCCACTATAACACTAAGAGTATATCCAATAGTCTCCAAACTAGATATACCAAAAACTTATGACTTAGCAAGAGCTAAGACGCCTCAACCCAACTAAGTGAGATCTATCCTAGAGGTCTCCTACTCTTCAAGCCTGATTAGAACATGCCAAACATGTCCTTTGGAATTGAACATGGTTGGATGAGAGAACAAACTGTGCTCGCAACAACTCAAGCTACTAACCGGGGACAACTAATTTACCTTTTTAAACAAAGATACATTTTTCTATTAAAAGGTTGTGACCCTACAAAAAATGGTGATGCCTTTTTTTAAATAGTTAATATATACCCTATTTTTATTATCTTCAAGTGATATACACAATTTTCTCATTAACATCAAGCATATTTGAAAATTTGGAAGATAAAGAAAAACAATATAGCATTGATTTGATTGTACAATCTATAAGGCTATTACCATCTTCTTCCCAAGATTCCATGTTTTTATTCATTGAGTTGTTTTCCATTAAAAAAAGTGCCTTTTATTATAATGTTACTTTGAAATGTCAATTGTTCTGCTCCCCAAAAGAGCTCACTTGGAAAGCCTGTGAAATTGTAAAGTAAATGTAAGTAAAAAGAGCTCACTTGGCAAGCCTGTGAAATTGTAAAATAAATGTAAATAAAAGCTCCTATATTCAAATATTCAAATCTCGTGAAACATTTCACCCATAGATCCATATAAAAGATGATACAAAGTCACTTAAAAGTTATAATGTTACACCAGTACAAACATCCAACTAAAAGTTATTAAATGCAAACATCCAACTAAAAGTTATTAAATGCAAACATCCAACTAAAAATTATTAATAGATTCCGATAGCAAAATTAATATAATAAAGATAAAATAAATAATTTATTCTATCATTATTATGAGAGGTGAATATAAAACCCTTTAATCTACATTATTTAAAATAAAAATTACGAAATTTTTAAACAAAACAAATTAATATAAATAATATGAATATTAAATTAAATTAAAATCACTCCATATTACCTTATAACCATTATTATTATTATTTTTATTTAAAGTTATTTATTTATTTATTTAATTTTTTAATATAAAATATTAATTAAAACAACTTCTATAATTAGTATATATTTATAATGATATTCAAAGTAAAAGGTTGAGTTCATGCACCGACCGTGGCAAAGACTTCGTTATGGACTTCCCATGTCGGTCGTTATTAGCAGTCGTCTTTATTATTACTCCTTCATTTCCTCTGCAAAGTTCAACGTTATTACACTTTGATTTTAGCACATTCTTACCTCAATTTTAGGCGAAAATTTTGAAAGAAATATGACCCGAGAGTTTCGATCGTATTGACTTTGACTAAAATTGAGATGAATTTCATGTTTTATGAAATAAAATAGTTCTAAGAAATATTATTTACGTTGTAGGTCACTATGACAATAGCGAATTATATATATAATTATATATATACTATATATAAAGTATATACTTGATAATTTATAAAGTATGATATTTTGTTTTTGGTTTTTGGAATATTATTATTTTAATTTTTAATATTAAAAAATTGATACTTATTTGAAATAATTTAGTAATTTTGATTAATATATCTTGTGAAGTCAAAATTTAAATATATTATGTTGAAGTTGTATAATTTTGAAAAAGGTATATCTTAATTTATATAAATAATTAATAATTAAATGTTGAAATTGAGGATTAGATAATTTTTAATATTATAACACTGTAACAAACGAAAATAATAATAAATGTGTACATAACAAATAATTTAAAAGATTCACACTTAAAGCAAAAGTTAAGAAAACCCACATAAATCAATATATTTATTATTTTGAATTAATTTAGCTAAAATCAACCACGTAAAACTAATTAAAATCCAAAGACTAAATCCCTTAAATAAAATTTCTTTATATAAATTCACGAGTTAAAACATCTACCACCTTAATCCAGATATAATAATTTCATACTTAACATAAGTATAAAGTAATAATCTCATACTTAACATAAAAATAAAGTAATCACCATAGTTTCAAAACCTTTTTCAAAATCATATAGAATTAGTGTTATTCTCTTTCACACATGACATAGTCTTGTTATAACTAGATTATACCATCAAAAAGCTAATAAAGTGTGTGTTGTAGTATAGCATTACATTTGATGTTTTTTCTAAAGTGTTTTTTTAAATTTAAATAAATAAAATAAAAATAATACTTTTATTACATTTTTTAAAGTATGAAAGGATGATAATACTTTTTAGTCACAGATTAAATTATAAATTTTTTTTAAATATCTATTCATTTAATATAATTTATTTATAAAAAGTTTAAAAATATTTAAAATTTTATTAGTATTTATTTTATATTATGTCGATCTAATGTCTATTTGATTAAGATTTTATGTTTATAAATTTTGTTCCTAATAAAATTTTTAAATGTTATTGTATTTAATAAAAAAAGATTAACTAATTTTAATTACAAAAAAATCAACATCACTAAAAGTTTTTATAGTTTCTATAAATAAACTATTTCTTAACTATATCTTATTAATATTGACCACCCTAGAATTTCTTATAAAATAATAGACACAGTTGTTAACATTTAAAAAATGAAATTTAATAAAATTGTATCACTATCATATTCATAATTGATTTAAAATCCTTTTTGTTTCAAGTTTCTAACCTATCTTTATTAAAATATTGGACCATTAGATTTTCTTGATGTAAAAACAATAAATACAGCATACGGATCAAAAAAATCGGATAATTTTAATTATAATTTTAATATGAATTTGTTTTTTTTTTTTTTTTTGTCAAAGTAATTTGCTGTTTATTGATCGCTTGACTTGTGGCTTTGCGTAAATCCGTGGCATCTAAGCCGTCAAAATCACTAGGCTTGACCTATGGCTTGAGAAAGCGTGACCCACGAGCATCTAAGTCGTCAAAATCACTACCCAGGGACATCTAAGTTGTCAAAATCATTACCCAGGGCATCTAAGTCGTCAAAATCACTCAAGGCCACGGATCACACCCGACCTAGGCCACACTAGCCCTAACCTGACCAAATTTTAGCGTGTCTCCTCCTCTAGATCTTGAGTCCCCTTACTAAAGAGAGCCATCCTCTACGGCTTGAGAAAGCGTGACCCAAGGGCATCTAAACTGTCAAAATCGTGACCCAAGGGCATCTAAGTTGTCAAAATCACTACCCAGGGGCATCTAAGCCGTCAAAGTCACACTAGGCTTGACCTGTGGCTTGAGAAACTGACCCAAGGGCATCTACGCCGTCAAAATCACTCGGGGCCACGGATCACACCCGACCTAGGCCACCCTGGGGCTCAAGCCGTCAAAGTCACACTAGGCTTGACCTGTGGCTTGAGAAACTGACCCAAGGGCATCTACGCCGTCAAAATCACTCGGGGCCACGGATCACACCCGACCTAGGCCACACTAGCCCTAACCTGACCAGATTTTAGCGTGTCTCCTCTTCTAGATCATGAGTTCCCTTACTAAAAAACCCATCCTCAACAAATTATACTAATAAGACTTGACACCAACCAATTAAATTCTAATTAAAAAACACTAAATTATTATATTCACAATTTTATTTGATTTATCACACAAACCAAATAGCAAATTAAAAAAAGCAATTTGGAAAAAATCCAAATAAACTCCCACCACTTATCTTACCTTACCAAACAATCAGACCTCCATATGAAACACCCAAACCAAATCCCTTTGCTTACCTTACCAAACAATCAGACCTCCATATGAAACACCCAAACCAAATCCCTTTGCTTAAAAAACCAAAAAAGAATCCGTGAAAAAAACACTTTACCAGAGGTTGATTCATTCATCCTAGAAGGGGAAGTCCTCAAGTTCCAACTTGCAAATTAAGCATTACATACAAAAGTGTGTTAAAAAGAACAGATTAGACATCACATAAATAAGTGTAAAAGGAAAAAGAGAGAAATTTGTGTTGGGGTTCAAACCCTGATGCGTATTGTCTCCATCCCCAAATTTGACTGAAATCGAAAAAATTGAAAGTGACATGTTCTCTCTTTCACTTTTTCTTAATCCAACCAAAGGGCCGCATGTTTCCCCGACGAATTTCTGTGAAAGGCAGTTTATAGTTCATGGAAGGCAAATTAATAATTTATTTGCACCACCGAATTGCAACCCGTTTACAAGAGGCGAGGCAGGGCAGGAGGGAGGGAAAGAAAGGGCATGATGATCTTTATATAGTTTGTCAAAACGGTCATGATTTCCCATACGATGTAATCACGCTTTCCACCGCATCGCAATCAAGGACCTGCACAGTAATCTCAAGAACAAGAACGCCACTCACGGGGCAGGCAGCCCGACGGTATTCACAAATTTCACTTGCTCTGCATGCCCTCTTCTTTCTTTACTCACAAGACATGATATGACTGACAGGCAGGCAGGAGGGCAGGACTGATCACACTCCACTCCGCTCCGCTCCGTGCAATCACAATTCATTGAATGACGGTTGCATGGAGACTGTTATATAACGGATTTCTCATCCCCGCCATGGCCTAGAGGCTAGAGCCCAGCACATATTCATTCGATTCCTAATTCTGTTATGACCCCATAGCTATGAAAAATACCACTTTCCCACCTTTATTTTCCATCTGTGGTATCAGATTCCTTCTACCCATATCAATCCTCAACCTGTTATACCCCTAATGCAATAGAATTTCTCACATCCAGAATCTGGAATGGGCATCAAATTTCTCATACCCATTTCAATCCCCCAATTTTCTTGACTTTGAATCTGTTATGTTCCAAGATGTATCAAATTCCTCATATCTATTTGCTATTCAGTAAGGGGTTATCAAATTCCTCATACCCATTGTAGCCGTGAAGCTCTGAATCTGTTATTTGCTGAGAACTGTCAAATTCAAAACCCATTATAATCCCCAAAGCTGTCATGAGCCGAGAACTGTCAAACCCATTTTTATCTTAATTCCAACCTGCTTGTTGTATGTAAGGAAAATCGAATTTGTTGCAATGTCGATTTGAACCCACAAGAGAAAGATGCAGGAAGACTTGTGTGCTGAAGAGTTACTGGCAATTGTTCAGAGGCTGATACCAATTCTTCTGATAACCGTTTCGACAATTAAGGTCTTCATAGGGCGATGGCAGATAATTCGAACAAGATTAGAGCAACTGAAGGCTTGTGTGACCGCAGTAGCCGAGTCTCCTCACTGGACAGAAAATGATCTCATCAAGGAACTCCTGCCCGATGTGCGTTCGAGTCTCGAGCAGGCCAGAGATTTGGCCAAGCAATGCAGCGAGATGTCATACAGCGGGAAGCTTCTGATGCAGAGCGATCTGGACGTGGTGGCCGCTAAACTGAACTTGCATTTGCACGACCTGGATCTTTTGATAAAGAGCGGGGTATTGAGATACTCAAATGCAATAGTGCTTTCGATGCCCGGACGGGGCGCTGGGCGAGAAGATGTGGTATTTTTTATCAAGGATCTCTTTGCCAGACTCCAGATTGGCAATGCAGATTTCAAACGAAAGGCTTTGGAATCTCTGGTTCAGCTCTTGGCTGAGGATGACAAAAATGCAGTTCTTGTGGCCGGGGAAGGCGATATTGGCTACTTGGTGCATTTGTTGGATTCGAATATAGCTGTTATTCGAGAGCTTGCGGCCATGGCTGTGTCTGTTCTTTCTTTGACCGATGGGTGCAAGCATATCCTCGTTGTGGAGGGCGCTTTAGGTCCATTGGTTCGCCTCCTGGAGTCCGGGAGCTCGTTGTGTAAAGAAAAGGCTGCGGCGGCCATTGGAGGGCTGACGAGCAATGCAGAAAATGCTTGGGGGATTGCGGCTTATGGTGGGGTTTCAGTTCTGATTCATATTTGCAAATCGGGAACCCCGGCTGCACAGGCCATGGCAGCCGGGGCGCTGAGGAATGTGGCCGCTGTGGAAGAGATAAGGAGAACGATGGCGGAAGAAGGGGCGATTACTGTTCTGCTCAATCTGGTTTCTTCTGGTATGCCGTCTGCGCAAGAAAATGCAATAGAGTGTCTGCATGCAATGGCTTCTCAAGATGAGAAAATGCGTCAGTTGATTGCCAAAGAAGGCGGAATTCAAACCTTGTTACGTCTTTTAGAAGAACCCACTACACCCAAATCGCAGGAGCTCGTCATCAGAGCGATAAATAGTCTTTCTGCTTCTGTCAGCACTGCTAAGGTCTTGATTTCTTCTTCAGGGTTTCTGAAGCACTTGGCTTCTATTCTAAAAAATGGGCATTCGACTGTCCAGCAACTGGCTGCTTCCTCTATCTGCAATCTTTCATTCAGCAATGAAACCAAGAAGGCATTGGGTGAAGCAGGGTGTATTCCCCCTCTCGTGAAGATGTTGGAAGCCAAGCCAAGCACATCTCAGGAGGCGGCTGCTCAGGCACTTTCTGCATTGCTCGTTGTGCAGACCAACAGGAAGGAATTCATCAAGGATGACAAGAGCGTGGCCCGTCTGGTGCAATTGCTGGATCCCAGAAACCAGACTGTGGCTAAAAAGTTCCCCCTTTCTGCATTGTTGGCTCTCTCAACCAGCAAAACCTGCAGGAAGAAGATTGCCACAGCTGGAGCATGTCAACATCTGCAAAAGCTCGCAGAGATGGAGGTTGCAGGTGCCAAGAAGATCCTTCAAAGACTCGCAGGAAGCCGGCTTCGCAACATCTTCAGCAGGAGATGGAGAGAATAACTGATCCAACAGGTACAGAAAACCCAACATCTACAGCTAAACCACAAACCCTATTGCTGCCAATTACAAACCATAATGCTCTCTTATTTCAATATCTGCTCTGGCTCTCCC
>APFE031395559.1:0-70946 GCA_000404065.3 Pinus taeda | reverse complement strand
ATTATTAATAAAAAAAAAATTTAGATGTAAGAAATAAGGTCTCCTAATTACACTTCCCCAGCAACGACGCCAAAAATGTCTAGTCAATTTAACGTCTTAAATTGCTCTACATAAATTATCAATCCGAGTATCATAAACTGATGAAGTGTGGTGCACCATATGTGCTTAGTTAACCTTTTTCTTACTTTAGTTTGTTTTTGGATTTATCTTTCCCTAATGTGTGATGGCGAGGATGAAAGTGAAGTATGGAGTATAGATGGTGATGGTTTCTACAATGATTTTCTCAAACTTGAAAGTGCTTAAAAAGAAAGCTTTAAAACAACTAAACTGAAATCAATTCTTAAGAGGAAGTAAATGCATCAAACAGTGAACTAATGACAATGGCCCAGTATCCTTGCTGCTGAATGAAAAGAAAGTAAAAACTAAAAGCAACTCAAACTAAAAGCAAAGCAACTAATTCACACTACTTAATCTCTTCAGATCCTTTACCCTTCAGCTCAATCTACCTTGTGGGAAGCAAACATGAACAAGTCAAGCAATATGATATCTAAATGGCAAGAAATTAAATTGCATAAAAGAAACTAGTCACAGTACTTGAACTCTTCTGGTCCTTTACCCTTCAGCTCAATCTACCTTGTGGGAAGCAACCATGAATAAGTTTAAGCAATATGATAACTAAATCACACTACAGTTAGTAATATTCTGATTTCTTGCTAATAGAGTCACTTTGACTATAGAAAGAAACCATAAACTGGTGAGCAGTATGATATCTAAATAACAGAAAAATAAATAAGCAAATCAAAACTTGGAAAAGACAGTGCTAAAATTAAACTTCAGAAAATGAAAGTTAGCAGGAAGGACAAGATGATCTCATATGCCAATAGTTATCAAAAAGATGAAAATATGCCAATAGTTATCACTAATCTACAATCAACCGGTTGAACACACTTGCATGAATTAAAATTGCATGAATGAAAAATCTAATCTATCAAACTTGAAAGCAATCAAATGACATAATGAAATCAAAGCAAAATTTACAAAATGAAATCTACTCTACCTGGCATTCTAATATGCTCCATGACATCTACTTCACATCTCCTTCGATGTTGAGAACATCAAAGCTTTATTCAAATTCTTCAAAATTACAAAGTGCAACAAAGCTCTCCAAAGCTTTCAAAAGCCATCAAGGAAAAACTACAAACTCCAAGCTAAAGAACTAACTCTCATAAGTTAAGCTTAAGAACTAACATATGAAGGAGAGAGATCTCCTATTTATACAAAAAGATGAGAAGCCATCTCATTAATGAGAGTCCATGAATATCTCCCTCTACCTCTAGAGTCCTAATCAAAATAGGAACTGATAAGACACATGTCTTTTTAGAGTTACAATACAATTAGGAGATGTGACACATATCCTCATGATCCCATGATTCTTTCCACTCAAATTCGAATTTGGCCTTAGAGTGCCACATATGGGTCTTCTAGAAGCCTCCTTTCAACCTACACATGTCAACAATCTCAACCCATTGGTTAGGTATAAGCTTATGCACATTATTTCCTAATTTTTAACCACAAATTCACTTAAAAGGTTTAGAATTAATAAAGATTGGAAAAACATAAATGTGGCCCAATGATAATGAAAGTGGGATGAATGTGGTGACATAGTAGTGAAATGGAGGTGATATAATGGACATAATAGTGAAAGTGTAATGGAAATGAATGACATTTTCAAGACTCAACAGGAAGAACCTCTAAGGTCAAATCCAATTTCAACACTAAGCTTTGCAGTGGGTCTTGGAAGAAAGAATGGAGTGAAACTCTTGGTCATTGGACAGTAAAAGATAAAAAAATAAATGTATAAAGTTAAAATCCTCTCAAGCAATGCTAGTATTGGGAGATTATGTGTGATTGCATAAATTAGTATAGGTGGCATCAAAAGCATTCATTTGGAGGGTTTATGTGAAGAAGAATGCATGATATGATCTCAATTCATAGTTGAAAGACTCTTCCGATTATTTTTTAGGATACATGCTAGAAAAGTTAATTTGACACATTGGTGGATGGGTTTCATCATGCGTTGAGAAGAAGATGTAAAGAAATTTTTGGAATCCTAGTGGAGGAGGCTTTCAGCAATGATGTATCGTAAGAGGTGGACTCCATTCTCTTATGCTCACTCTAAGAGAATTTATATCATGCCCATATGGGTAATAGTATTGAGGCTCCCTATTGAAATTTGGACCGATGAGCTGTTTAAGAAATTTGGTAATTCATAGGAGCTTTTTCATGAGGCAAAGATGAGTTTTGAGGAGCCAACTATTATGGATATAACTTAAATATTGGTAGGTATTACTTAAGAAAGGGTATTGTTCTAGATTTGGTTTTGCTTAGGGTAATTTTTTCATTTAAACAAGTTTTGGACTATATTCAAATGTTTTTTATGTTATTTTTGTGGTCATGTAACCAAAGATTATACTTTTCCATTCCATCCAAAGGTTTGGGTGAAGGGGAATGTTCATATAGTTGATAAGAAGTGATAGAAAGACTTCATTGAAGGGATTGATGTTTCTAGTGACACAAAAACCTTGGGCTGCAATTCAACTCTCACCCATAAATTTCTTTGCAATGAAGACATGCTTAAGAATGGTCCAAAAATCATGTTGTAGGATGTAGATAATGAGCCATACACGATGGTAGATGAGTATTGAATACATAGCTAATGTGTGAGTGTACAATACTAATTCCTAACCCTTATGCATCTTTAGAAGGCATGTCTTTAAGTTGCCCTATTAAGTGGGTGTCAAGGGATTTGTAGTGCCATAGGTAATGAATTTGATGGTTTTATTGATTGGGGTGTTTATTTTGAGGATCCTAGGATTGGGAGGGTTTCCTCCTCTCAATTTTTTTGGTAGTTTAGGTCCAAAATGGGGTCTCAAATTGTTAAGGGTCTTTCTCTTAAGCCAATTTTTAACTCTAATGTTACTACCATGTCCTACATGTCTAAGGAGGAAAATGGATATGAAGTTCATCCTAGATATCTCTTAAGATTTAGAAAGGGTGGAATTTGTGACGTATAAGTGGGTGTGGTAGGTGGTTTGGTTGTTTACAATAGGAAAGGTAAAATTGATGGTCTTAGAGGGAGGAAACTCCCATATTCTCCTAGCCCAAGAGAAGGCTAATTTAGAGATTTAATTAGGAATGAACTTGTCCATAGAAGAAGTTATTAAAGCAGTTCAATCCCTAACGATTTCCATATCTTTAAATTATGGGGTTTAGGCTACCCCACAAAAAAAAAAACCCTCAAAACTCTTGTAGAGGCCCAAAATTTGGCTTTCTTTTTCTTTAAGAATCAATCAATGAAGGTGAAAAAAATTATGTGGATGTAGTAAAGGTTTTAAATGGCTAGGAATATATATTTTCTAATTCTATAGGAAGATCTAGTAAGTTAAAATCAAGATGGAGATTAAGATCTCTTTCATGTGATGTTCTTAAGGTTTTAACACAAGTCTAGGCATGAATTTATTCTCACAAGATATAAGTATGGATATTATATTCCTAAATATGTATGGAACTTACTCAAAAATGGAATCCTTACAGAAAAGGCTTTTTAACACAAGTTTAATGGGTCATTCATATAACATTGTGGGTGGTGATGTAAAATTCTCACTAGAGAACTCTGAAATTTGGGGTGAATTTAAAATAATGGATCCTTTATCAAAACAAATTCTAATGTTTTTGAAAAATTATAGTAATTTTGATGTAGCTCCTATGAAGCTAAAGCTAACTTGGAGAAATGAGGCGGTGGATGTAGAAATGATATCCAAAAGGTTGGATAGGATTCTATTGACTAAAGGGTTTAAGAATGATCATATTAGGATCAAGTAATGGGCTGGTATAGGTGGGGATTCAAACCATTTTCCCATGCTTCAGGAGATTATGTAATGTTGAAAATTCAGTTTGAAGTTAACATAAAGAAGATAAAACAATTTCTTGTAAGTGGCCCCATCAGAAAAAGATTACAAATGAGAGGGCTTAAAAAAAAAGGTTAAAAATTAGTTGGAAGAGTTATATTTTAAAGAACTTATTGGTTTCTCAAGTGAGGATCATAAGGTTATAGTAATTAGTTGGAGAAAAGGCAAATAACCTTACTAGTTGAGAAGAAAACAACCCAAGGCTCAAAAGCAAAGCCTTATGACTGGACAGGGGAGACGATAATATGAAAAAATAACACTAGTTGAACAACCATAAGAAATTGTAAAAATCATATGGAATGTGCATAGCTTCGATAACATTATGATTTACAGTTTCAATGATCTAGCTAGAGTGAGTGTGGATTATTTTAGTGGTCTCTTTAAAATAAAGGCCCTTTCATCGCGTCAATGTTAAAGATAGAATGAAGGATAAAAACAACGATGTGTAATATTTATCCCAAAATGAAGTTAGGCAGAGCATAAGGTGGTTGAGAAATTTACAGGACAATTAGAATCAATTGAGCACACCTGAAAATTGTAATAGAATATGTTTTAATGTAAACTATTTTGATGCAATATGTTTTAAAAGAAGAGACAAAGAATTCAATTACAAGTAAATTTTTTCTTCTCAAATGCATGTTAGGAAATTTACGGGTTTGGATTCAGGTTATATAAAGTATAACATACAATATGTTGTCGCACAGATTGTCACGACAACGCTCAGACCGGGGGTTGTCACCCTGATCCCCGCTCTCTCCGTTTAAGCCTGTCTCATGCGGCTAAGGGGGGTAGACCCTATGGGACAATGGATAACCAACTGTGGACCAGTTGGGTTGGGAGACACGAGGGTAAACAAGCACTTAATTGATTTTATTAAATTAATAGACTAGTGCCTTAAGGAGCTAATGATTAAATGATTATTTATTGAATATTCAGAAATATAAACCATGTAGAACAATCATTTATCATCAAATAACCCAAGCGATGTAAGATTTTCAACAAATGCACAACCCCTTTAAATGATCCAGCAATTAAACTTCAAGAAAAAACAAATGCTTTAAATGACCATAAAA
Source organism: Pinus taeda (assembly GCA_000404065.3). NCBI lineage: Eukaryota > Viridiplantae > Streptophyta > Pinopsida > Pinales > Pinaceae > Pinus > Pinus taeda. The sequence continues at coordinate 65,905 of APFE031395559.1, read as the reverse complement.
TTTAAATGCTGACCAGCTACCACTTTCATATAGCCAACTTGTAAATGAAAATTTTAAGTGCGTTTAGCTATAGAAAAATGGACCATAAAAAATGAATTTTCAATTTTTTTTACTAAGCTTTTTCAAAATATTTTTTAATTTTTAATTTTTTGTTTTGTTTGCAGGTGTTGGAGGAGCATGGAAGGAATCCGTAGAAAGTAATGCTAAAGAGAAATGCAGAAATGGAGCTATGAGGAGACAAGGAGTTGATTTGTAGCAGAGTGAGAGGAGCTTTAAATATTTTCTAGAAATCTTGACAAAATTTTTAACTCGCGCTCCTTCAGATTTCTTGAAACCCTCATAAAAAGATTTAGATATGAAAATGAATGATTTTAAAACCCTTGGAATGCAAGATTGCTGGTTGATATTTTTGGAAAGCAATTTTAAATGAAACCCCAACAAACAGATAACTTGGAGAATCTCGAATTTCTTCAGCGAAAAAACCCTACAAGAACTGATCCTGAGGCCAGATCTTATCCTCTAGGGCCTAGATCTGGCTTCAAACAAAAATTTCTCCTCATACCTGTAACCTGCAACCTGTAATGGCAAAACAGAACACCTAAAGATAATATGTGCAAGAATCGAAACTGAAAACCCTAACTAAATAATTACAATATTCACAAACTGCAGACTCTAAAATAGCCAGATTTCTCATTATGCCACACAAATATTTTCAGAATTTAAATTTTAATGTGAGATACTTCAGAAAACCCTGCATGCATTCATTAAAAAAAAAATTCAGATGATAAGCCCGGGATTAAAAACTAGCTGGGCTCTTTCAGAAAACACAATCCGGGAGTTGGCTGGTTCAGCCGAGAACTTCCCCTAACGCCCAGTAAACTCAAAACTAAGATTTCCTGCACAGCTTAAAAGCAACTATTAACATAGAGGGAAAAAACGATATTGAAATCCAGATCAAATGGAGATACCTGCCATTATATTTCAAAATCTAAATTATCATTCAAATCCTAGAGATCAGACAAGATACCTGTGCCTGAATCAATCTTCATCAAGCTAAAATCAATAGCGGAAAATAAAATTATGCAGAAAAATAAATCATCTTACAGCGCTTTAAGAAGAGTAACACCAGCAAGATTTTTAACCCCAAAGTCTTTCTTTATTGCACAAAAAAAATGACTACAAGAGAGCTTTCTTTAGCACTAGACTCTCAGATCTAAACTCTGATCTCAAATGACCCCTAGCACCCTATTTAAAGGAAAAATTCCCAACAGCTAGTTCGAGTGATCCATGTCAAAATGATCTCGACCATCGATGAGGATTAAGATATCTTTTAATCTCATCTGTCGAATTTTTAAATGCATTTTAATATTAAAAAATTGAAATTCTGCATTTATTTACTCAAAAATTTGACTTATTATTATTTTATTAATTTTTTAAGTTTTTATTTTATTTTATTTTTTAATTATTTTTTAAAATTTTAAATTTATTATTGTTTTTATTTTTTTTTTTTTTAATTTTTAATTTTGTTTTTTTTTTAATTATTATCTTTTATTTTTTTCAACTTTCAATTTTTATTTTTAAATGGATTCTCGAACTTAGCCTTTGGAAAAATCACCTAGGACCTAGGACTTAGGACTTAGGACTTATGAGGGGATTAAAACATTTTCTAACCCTCAAGACACTTTACATCATGACTTTTTTACATCTCAAGGGGGAAAACCCATTTGAAATAGACCCTCATAGACCACCCAGTTCTGCGACACAACTATAATCTAGCAGATCAACGCACTAGGATTCCCCTAAGATTCTAATGACAAAATTCATTTCGACTTTAGGGTTAGGCTGAAGGAAAACTATGCCGATCATGGATCGGTGAGACAAAAAACCTTCCGGAAAGTAGATTATCACAAAAACATTAGGTCCATCTAGGCAATTTACATACATGACTCAGCTCTGCTAAGATTATTTACGATTCACACATGCAGACTGGGTTTACAAAACAATATGATCAGGCTGATGATGATAGGCACGGACACGCTGCTCAAGCGCTATCCCTTTTGCGAAAAAGGGGGTGTACTGCTAATGGGTAGTTGACACGTAGTGGTCAACACACCTTTAGAGAAGAAGTGGGGTGATATTGAGCTGTAGTTGAGAAGACTACACAAGGGCAGGATCCTTAAGGTGCCCAAACTCTTGGATCACATACGGCTACGAGAACCCTTAATGACAGTAGTAGAATGACGGGAGTCAGTTGGTGCGAGGGATGATGGAGCAATAGTGGCAGAGCTAGAGTGCTCAAAGTCTGAAGCAGCACAGTAGAGTGTTGAGCAGTGTGGGAGGCACAGAGTAGATACAACAACAACAACGCAGTAGCATAAGAGATCAACACAGATTAGTAATAGAGGTAGCTTCAGTGTCAGGGGGTATCTAGTCTGACCAACATGTCATCTTTTGGTCAGACCAACATGTCATCTTTTGGTGATATTGAGCTGTAGTCGAGAAGACTACACAAGGGCAGGATCCTTGAGGTGCCCAAACTCTTGGATCACATACGGCTACGAGAACCCTTAATGACAGTAGTAGAATGACGGGAGTCAGTTGGTGCGAGGGATGATGGAGCAATAGTGGCAGAGCTAGAGTGCTCAAAGTCTGAAGCAGCACAGTAGAGTGTTGAGCAGTGTGGGAGGCACAGAGTAGATACAACAACAACAACGCAGTAGCATAAGAGATCAACACAGATTAGTAATAGAGGTAGCTTCAGTGTCAGGGGGTATCCAGTCTGACCAACATGTCATCTTTTGGGTGGCTTTCAGTTGCTTGCTTTTCAGCAACTGAGTTGCAGTGCATCAGTTAGCAATGGCAGTGCTATGGGCAGTATGATGCAACATTTTGAGAGGGACTTACAGTACAGATGCAATAGTGTCATGGGTAGCAATACAGAATGCAGTAGTGCAGTGGATGAAGAGCAGCAGGCCAAGCATCAACAATACAAAGGACCAATGTCGTGGCTCAATGTGATACTTATGTTGGGAAGAATTGTTAGAGCACATTCCTCGCTAAGAGGGAGTGTTGAATTTTTGGTAGCATTGGATGTGATCTAGCTCTGAAATTTTGTGGAGGGGCTAGAACACATGAAATCTTCAAGACCCAAAAATCGTTTGGTGAAATTCCACCCGGATTGTATTTTATTAAAATAATTAATATTTTTAATGGGGTTCCAAGTCTAAACTTAGGAAAATAAAAATATTAATGGGTATTAATGAAAATATGGGTGAGAAGCTTCTAAGAGATGAGGATGAAGTCTAATTTAATCTTGATCGTTGATTAGAGACTTAATCTTAGCCATTGATTCATCAACAAGAAAAGTATAAGAGGAGGCTTGAGGGTCAGTTGGAAAAACACCAAGTTGATTAGCCAGTTCGATTTTTCTGGGGTGAGGTTTGCTGAGAAAATCAAACAAGTGATCTGTTGCAGTGAGAGGGGCAGAAGCAGAGATTTGGATCGGAGAGGAAGTTCCAAGCCAAAGAGTACGTGGCAAAGAGGCAACTTGAGCATCAGAAAGGCAACGCAAAGGCCTACGCAACCCAGGAGGGGCTCATGCAGAGCTGACGTAGTCCAAGAGGGGCTCTTATAGTGGCAGTGCAGAGTAATCGTCAGTAGTTCAAGATTTTGTTGGAGAAGCGAGGTTTTGAGCCGGGAGGGATGAACAACAGTCTTCATCCAGCAAATCGATCCAGCAAAAGAGGAGACACAATTCTCTAGAAGCAAGACACTGGTCCACGCAGTGATTGCATAGGGACTTCGCAGTGTTTGCCGGGAGGGTATCAGATCACTCATTAGATCAGCTGTGACTTGAGGAGCGAGTTAAACCCTCGAATGTATTTCTTGCTACCGTGATTTCTCTGTAAGGTTAGCCGGTCTGAGAGCAACTTGTACTCAAATTCAACTTGCTTAATAATACAAAGCCTTTATCTACTGTAGCAATTTTCCGGCATTGGGTTTTTCCGGGGATGTGTTGTCCAAAATTAATGGTGCCCCTTGTGTGTATGTCTCAATTATTGCTTTAGTTTATGATCTGTATGTCAGTGTAGATTGCAGTAGTGTTTACATCATTGTTTATGTAATTAAATAACTTGTAAAATGAAATAACAAGTAGGAGATGTTAAACTAGTGACTGCAGTAGGATTTTTGTGTGTAGATTCAGAAATTTTCACTATTCTCCTCCAAGACCAAGTTGGCTTGCATAAGAGAAGTCAGCCTCATGAAGGGTTGTTCGACCTCCACAAGAAGCATATATATAAGAGCTCGACCTCATTGGAAGAGATCATCATCAAGTTCGATAAAGAAGTTTGTTGAAGTACAACAAAAGACGAGGAATACCTAGTAGAGAGAAGGAGAATAAAGGGAGAAGAAAAGCGAAGTGTTTTTGGACTGCCATCCTCCACACATGCCTAGATTAGGGTATCACTGCTATTGCAGCGAGGCCAAATTGCAGACCTATCAAAAGGAGCTGAACTTTTGAGACGAAAGATCTAGAAAGAAAGTTGAGTTACCAAGGAAATGAAACCAAGCCAAGCGAAGAAGAGAAGGATCATATTTCTGCCATAATTCAGTCACATGTGCGAAATTGCAGAGAGAATAGGAAGGCTGAAAAGTGCAGTTACAAAGCAATGACTGAAATCTGAAGTAAGATCCGAAAATGTAAAGTGTTGCAGTAGTTTGATTGACGTTGACTTTGTTGAAGAGAAGCTCATCAAAGGAAAGGTTGACTTGGTGTTGGAGGGGTCTTGGTTGAGGGTGTTGGGTCTTGGAACTCGTCATTTGAATATTCTATAAGAATGAAAGAATTCTTGTGGGTTTTCCTCTCAAGAGGAGAGGTTTTGGCTCTGGCTTGTAGCCTACATATTGTGTCCTCTTATCTCTTTGATCTTCATAGTTTGGTAGCTATTTGATGAAAAGAACAACATAATAATAAGTAAAGAAGAAGCTAATAAGAAAGAAAAGTCTAGCTGCCCTAGATTTCTCAACAAATATTACTCAAAGAAGATGATATCACAAGATTAAATTTAGATAACAATGTTCTTAAACCATGAAACAAGATAATGGTCTTATCCAATTAGCAACCAATTCCTTATGTCACTTATCAACTAGAAGCAATAGGTTACTTGCAAGAGTAAGATGCAAAAAGTGATATCAATAGAATGCCAATGTCAAGTTAATCTTTTTTGAGAAGAGATTACTAATGTACTATGCAAATGTAACAGGATGAGCAATGATTTGTTAGAGCATTAACAAATATTTCAAGCTTCACATTGAGATGTGCAATTAGGTTCTCTTCACAAATGAAGTTGATTTTTATTAGAGCACACTTTAAATTATGCCAACAATGCAAAAAATGCAAAGAGTGACCAGCAAGACAATAATGATTAGTTCAACCACTTAGAGCAAAACCACTTATGTTACTTTGCTAAACCAAGCTTATTATGACTTCTTAAATGTATTAGGACTGCTTAGATAAAAAATTTAGCACCAAAACTCACAAATTTCACTATTGTAGCATTTATATCAGATTCAGAAGTTAATATATCATGCTCAGGAAAATGTATATCAGCTCTCCAAAATCAACTAGAAAACCATAGAAACCATGAGACAAGTCTTTCTTATTATTTGAGATTAAATATCCACTAATTATGAACTTATATGAATGTGTTTTTAGGGGTTTTTAGAGTGTTATTTCAGAGGTTATGCCACTGTAATTATATTATTATAAAGCTTCAGATCTGATTTATGAAACAGTGAGGAAGAGACAAGGTTAAAGAGAAAACCCTTAGGCCTAGAGGCCTAGTTTGACGGCTAGTTGATCTTCCAATGGACTAGAACCCCTTGAAGCACCTGCAACACAATTTGTTAGCTTGAAATTAAGTTGACGAGCCCTCTTATGATTGAAGCTAGGGCTTTTATGGCTGGTTGGTGGCTTGTGTGGCAACTTTGGCCCTTGAAACCCTTGCCCAAGAGGCTAGCTAATCTGCAAAACAAATTGTTAGCCCAACAAGCTCAAAATTTATGATCCAAAACAATAGATATTAGTCCCAAATAATTTTCAATGATGTCCTAGGCCTGCAAGCACAAAAACTAGTCAAAATTTTGATTCCAAACCCCACAAAAATGCCAAAAATGCCCAACGATGGAAGGAGAAGGCCCAATGAGCTTAGCGGCTAAGGGAAAATGGCTTAGATCAACCTCTCTCTTGAATGGGTAACCCAAAAATCACTGTGCTTCAAACCCTTGAGTTGTCACCTACACAAATGAAAAAATGGAGAACCCAAATACCCAATATATACAAAAAATTTAAAATCCCAAACCCCAAATGTTATATAAAATTTAAAATTAAAATACGAGGGTTGGAAAAATTATTTACAAATATCTACAATATTCACAAAATAAATTAGCTCTTAATGGCATGTAAATTTTGTTATAGCACAAGAGAGAGATTGAAATTTTTTTAGAGGTTTTAAAATATGAATGATGTATGTAAATAAATCACCGGCCAAAACCTTGATACAAAGTACCTTGCAAAATGAAAGCTCAGAATCCAATGGTCTATTCTTCTCTACAATCAGTGAGCTTGGAGACCAAGGGCTAGCGTCCTTGTAGATCTCTATTCAAAACTTAAAGATAAATTGTTAGATAATAAGAGATTTAGACTTGTAGATCTAAACCCAACACCTAGGGCAAGATACCTGTACCAATAGATGTTCCGTCATGCAGCAAATGAAATAACAATTTTATGACGCACGTATAATATAGAGCATAAAAAATCACTAGCACATACCACAGATCAACAAATGGAAGAACACCATGAAATTGAAGCCCCAAAGTCTTTCTATTTTGAGAAATAAAATTCCAGTAGAGCAAGGCTCAGTATATCGTTACGGATTACATCATCCAAAGATGAGATGAGGAGGTTGATAGCTTCCTTGTATAGAAAAGGAGAGAATAGAACCCCTCCAAGTGGAGATAGCGGCTAGATGGATTGATCCTCATCAAAACAATCTCATTCATTGATCTTCCTTTGAGAATAACTTGATCTCTGCCATCGATTTTTATTTTTGAGAGAAATTTGAATTTCTCGTAAAACTCCTTTTTTATTAATCCAAAAAATAATGTAGTCGGCTAATATTCTCAAAAAATTCACTTTGACTTAATCACCAATGTCCAAGGGATCAATTTTTCTTAAAAAAACCATTTTCTCCTTGTTGGGGGTCCTTAAAAAATTAATCCTTCTTTGACACAAGAACTTTTTATTATTTTTCACTTGGAAATAATTTATTCTCTCAAATTATTTATTTTGACTTAAAACTAATTGATTTTCTTGCTTATGATTTTTATTTAGTTTTGCCAGAAAAATTAATTAAATGACTAGAGGGGATTAATTATTTCTTTCCACCCTCAAATATTTTAGCCATGGTGTCTAACTATGAGTAACCATGCACTAAAATATTGTTTACATCAAGATATTACAAATTAATTCAACCCTTAGAAGGGGAAATACACATTTAGACATAGACCCTCAAGACATTGCCCAATTTTGCGACACAATATGATCTAGTACGAAACCAAGTGTGTTTATAATAAAATACTTTAGCCATAGTGTCTAACTATGCACTAAAATATTCCTAAACACACTTTTACATAGACTTGATAAACACCAAGACTCAACTAAGACCTTCTCAACAAATTCATCCCTAGCTTTGGGGTTATAACTAGAAAAAAACCTCTGTCGATTTTCAGTGTTCACAAACACACATAATTTGGGGAGGTTAAAAAAACTTCCTAGGATGAGATCCTTTGACAAAAATCATAGGCTTACCTAGGTGTTGTTACATGGCTTAATGGTCATACTAGCATCATTTACAATAATTTTATGCAGAGTTGGGTTTACAATGATACAAGTGGACACTGAGTGATGGCATTGATCCTTGAAATTTTTTGTCTGGTGCTTTGTAATCTACTTGGATTGTTGACAAAGTGTGGTCAACAAGACCTAGGAAAAATTTAAATGATGGTCAATTATTTAATTGAGTTATTTCTAGGCGGAATTTCCAGAAATGATTTATAGGTTTTGGAGAACTCATGTGTTTTAACCTCTCCACAAAATTTGAGACTAGAATACCATCCGATGCTACAAAAACTAACACTCCATGCTTGGGGCTTACACATTATGATTGATTATTTTTGGTAATGTGCACTTGAAATCTGGATCAGTTCAAACTTCTAACAGTATACAGGTATGCTACTTTGGTCACTGTTACAGAAGGTTGAGGTTGTACACATATAGGATACTATCCTCGACTTCAGCCTCCACTTCAGGGGATACTCTACTGGATACATGGAGAGGACAATTAGGAAGATGATGATAGCCACATACTGTTTCATTATAAAAGGAGTGTTGCCTTGACAAGCTAAATGGATCTCTCAATCCATTATAGAGCACAATATCTGTGATGTACATAGAGAATGGGGTCAATTTCCTCCCAAGTAGGGAGGAATTGACATGTATTTCTATGTTTGTACCTTAGGTTACTTCTGCTCATTGTGTACAATATTGTTGTATTTTTTTCCAAGTAGAACTTTGCAGTGAAACCCAAGGGATATTTCCCCACATTTGTGGATGGCATCCTAGTAAACCTGTTAGTATAGACTAGTGCACCTAACCCAGGGGGATTTGAATTTGGCACCTTACTAGCTCAAAATTAGCCAATGGCTCAGCAACATTGCCAACAACTGGTTGAGCTAACCCTTTGCGCTTTTACTGTTGGTACATGTTAGTATGATATTTTATCTTAGTCAAGTATTTCTTGCTAGCACTGTTGTCACTACTAAGATCAGTTATGTAACTGTCTTCAAGGTTTTATCGGATTATAGTAAGTTGTCACAAGAATACATTTCAGGTTTGTTGGCTGCTATTTAGTTTGGATGTCTTTCCTCTGTAGAGAACACTCAATCTTAATATACATACTATATTCTTCAAATATATACTTACCTCCCCCCTTGAGCAAGTTTAGGTGTTTCTTTCTGTGGTCTTCCATGTTTTCTCATCTTGAGCCATATCAAGAAAGGTCACTCCAATATACAATACCATTATCAAAAAAAAATTCACTAAGTCATTTAGTTCAAATGATAGATTATAATGGAAAGCTATTATCTTTTGTAGACTTGAGATCATTATTACATATTTGCTATTTATTTAAATTTTAGAAAATGTCAGTGCATTGTTCATACTTTGATCATGTATTAATATGGTCTAATGTATTTAATGTGTGTTTTTCATCAGGTTTGGTTGTTTCTGTTGTGGATCCTCAACCAGGAGAAACTATTATAGATTGTTGTGCTGCACCCGGGGGAAAGGCATTGTTCATGGCATCATGCCTGCAGGGTCAAGGTGATATTTCAAATTTGTGAGGAAGTGTGATTTTGTTGACATTCTAAAGTTACCATGTATTTTGGGCATAATGAATAAGATATTAAGATTTTTTTTGCTGGCACTTGATGGTGTACATAGCAATGGCCATTTCAGTTTTGTTTATGGCTGTTTGAGACTCTCGGAGATGGTGTTGTTCTAAGTTTTTTCTTTTAGCTTCACAATTTATTGCCGATATCAATGCATAACTTATTTTGCAGGAAGCATAATTGCAATTGATGTTAACCAAGCTCGATTGCGATTGCTTGAGGCAGCAGCAAAAATGCAAGCTTTAGACAGTGTTGTTAATGCCTGTCAGGATGATATCCGTAGCTTTGCTGTAAGTTAGCGCCTTGTGGAATTGAGTTACTGGTTCATGCTTGTTTGTTCTCTGCTGGAAATCTACAAAGGAAGTGTGGTCATTGAAGAAAACTTTATTATGTATTTTTGTCAAGATACTTATTGATCCATAAGATTTTGGACATATATTAATATTGTGCATTGTATGGAAAATGATTTATTAATATCAATGAAAAATTATTTTTTAGTTCAAAATGTGTATATCTTTACTTTTTTTGTACTTGCCGAGTTTCTCGATTTATACCCAATCCGATTCAAACTCTTTGCTCTTACTTCCACATGGAGTTTTTCCTGATTCTGAGTTTGGTGACTATTTCAGTTTTGTTGATGGCTGTTTGAGACTCTCGGAGATGGTGTTTTTCTATGTTTTTTCTTTTAGCTTCACAATTTATTGCCAATATCAAAGCATAACTTATTTTGCAGGAAGCATAATTGCAATTGATGTAAACCGAACTCGATTGCGAGTGCTTGAAGCAGCAACAAAAGTGCAAGCTTTAGAGTCTAGACAGTGTTGTTAATGCCTGTCAGGATGATATCCGTAGCTTTGCTGTAAGCTATTGCCTTGTGGAATTGAGTTACTGTTTCATGCCTGTTTGTTCCCTGCTGGAAATCTACAAAGGAAGTGTGGTCATTGAAGAAAACTTTATTGTGTATTTTGGTCAGGATAATTATTGATCCATGAGGTTTTGGACATCTATTAATATTGTGCACTGTATGGAAAATGATTTATTGAATATCAATGAAATATGATTTTTAATTCAAAAAATGTGTATATCTTTATTTTTTTTCTTGCCGAGTTTCTCCCAATTTCTTCCCAATCCAATTCAAACTCTTTGCTCTTACTGCGACATGGAGTTTTTGCTGATTCTGAGTTTGGTGACTTTGATCCAGTTGGAGTGCTGGACAGTGATTATTTTGGTTGCAACTTGCAGCTATTGGATTTGCGTACCTTTAGCAGAAGTTCAATGGGTTAGTTCCTGTAGCATTTACCTGGCAGTGAGGGTGCATTTTATAGGGGGTTGTTGACAATGTTTGGAACAACGATTGTGCCTTATGCATTTAATATTCAAAGAATGATGTGCCTGGCATGAGCAGAAACTGTCCATTGTAAGTTTGAGGTTTGAAATGAGGGCAGGCATGGACCTTTTAGTTAATTAACCAGCAACTGAGCACTGTTGGAGGCTTTCTTGTAGCAGATTTCATGTTTGAGATTCTTTCCCATAGTAGCTTTGACATGCAGGTATTTTCCTCCAGCAGATTTCAGTGTGAAGTGATCGTTGGTTGATGGAATCAGGCTGCAAGTCTTGTGAAGGAAAGCCCTTCTCAAAACTGGTTGTTTGAATTAGAGGAGAAGCACCTTCATTTATGAAGGAGCTGCCATAATATGTGGCACTATCTTGATGATGATAGTACAAAAGAGGGTGCAGATTTAAGGGAAACACTATCGAAGAGGGTGCAGGTCACAGGATGCTTCCAAATTATGTCACATGTTATTATTTTGGATCCCAGTATTTATCTATTTTGGACGGTTAGTGTGCTAATTATAGGAGGCTTCTAGATATATTTTAGTTTTTCTTAGAAAGGAAGGTTCTTTTTGGGAGAAGGTGCACTTATGATGGAGGTTTCATGCAGTAAATTGAGACCCAGCTTATCCCTTCACTAGTGCAAAGATCTAAGGTAACTTTGCAAGGTCGAATGTGCTTAAATTAGCCAAGGAGGAAGTTCCTTTCCAGGATGAGGGTGCACATATTGAGGAGAGTTCTAGGTCCCTGTTTTCAGATACAAGTTAGAACCTTATTCACTGGCAACGAGAGACTAATGCCCCTTGCTTGGGAAAAGTCTTGGAGACTGCAGTTCCATTATGGTACTTAGATTCTATTCCTGATTTAGGAATTGTACTTCTTGGCTTCCTTGCTTTCATTTATGTTTTGCATACCCTCTACATGATATTTTGGGCAGATGGGAGATTCTTACTTATGGCCTATGAAAAGCAAGTAGTTGTGCACCCTACTTGAATCCATTGGAGTTTTCTTGGCAGTTAGGTGGCATGTAGAGATTTTGGAGCTGGTTGCACTGTCTGAGGATATTTTTCAGCAGCATGCTTTCATCATTGGCTAGAGTTGGTGCACCCTAGTAGGAGGAAATTCCATGTACTATTTTTGGTCCCTCTCTCTTTCATTCTTCTAGTGGAAAACTCCCTACTATAGATTCAAAGGGTCATTCAGAATTCTATACACGTTGGAGGATTCCTTTGTTTCAAAATATTGCTTCTCTCCATATCCCCGTTCTTTTGGTTTCCAAGAGCTAGTGAGAATTCACTTGAAAGATCCACATTAGGTTCCAGCCCTTGGGTAGCACCTTTGCAAGATGAAGAATGGGAAAGTAATGAGCAGTCATTGCATAGTCTAACTCTATCCTTCACTCTCTACTACTAGAAATATCATGGTAAGCGGCTTCTTTATTGCAGAAAATCACATCTGCTCCTTGTTCTGTAATGGGCGATCCACTTTCAAACACTATCACAGTTTGAGATTTCTACTCTATCAAAACAAAGCTATGAAAGAGAAGGTCCTTATATTGTCAGGTTCTCTTTCCAACTAAATGGTTCCACGATCATTCCAACAAATATTGTCAATTTCTGGAGATGAATTTTCTTCATCCCTCATTGTCTTTGTCTATTCAGTGTAGTATCACCTATGTTGCATGAGTTTCTGGTATGCGGGTGCTTCGGGTACGGGGGAGCAAGTATCTGGCAAGGCTAGAAGCTTTCCCCAGATTTACAGGAAACGTCAAGTTGGGAGCGACAATAATTTATTAAAATTTAATATATATTAGAAACAAAAATAAAATAATTTATTAATTTGCTTCCCTCCGATTCCAAAACTTACCAATCAAATTCCATCCCTCCGATTCCAACTTGCAAAGAAATATGTAAAATATTGAACTTTGAAACACTGCCAAAAAATTCAAAATATTAATCATTCAACAATTTGCCAATCAAATTCCTTCCCAGCAAAGAAACATGCCGACCTCCCAAACTGGAAAAAGGTTGTTATTACTCGATTATTATGTGATTTCATGCAACACTAGTATATTCAACTTCGAAATTCAAGTTTGGAAATTCATAAAATGAAACTGACTAACATGCTACTCTTTCTTTTTCAGACCATCACTATAATTCATTGAATCTTATCATTAAAGCTTCCGGATAGGTTTCAAGAGAGCAGACTTATTTGCAATTGTTGAACTTCAAGATTTGCAACAGACGCTGCCAAGGAATGACTGACAATTGTGTATATTTTGTTGAAACCTTTGCTACATCTCCACGTCTCTGTCACTTTACAGAGCTCATGTAGTCCGGCCTCTTGATTTGGCATGTATCACTCAGCAAAAAAACAAATGGTGCCTTCCCTGCTCAAAATAGGTACCCAAAACATCAAAATCTGCCTGCAGTGAGGCTCTTGAAAAGCTCAAAGTACCTGCTAAGCTCCCAGTCGTTTTTGAGCGTTTTGTACTAGCTCCCAAGTTCCTAGGAGCGCGGGAGCATGAGGTACGTGCTCTCCACTGGCTGGGAGTGGTACCTGTGTAACTATGAGTATCACCATCACATTGTCATTTTCCAACTTCTTCGTGTTGCCATAAACAATGTTCAAACTTGAAGTGTGAACTGCATGATCAAGTAAGGAGCCATGTTCCTTAGTTTTGTCGAGAGTCAAAGTTTCATCATCAATTCGCATGTGCATTGATAAGCTCAAAAGTCTGTCATCTCCTGACACACTTTATTACCTCAACAAAAGGGTAGCTAACATACACCACACTAGCTAAAGGGTGGCTCTGGGAATGTTACACGTTAAGGGCTAAGATATCAGAAACGTTGCCCCCATCTCCCAGAAACATCATTCAACGTTTAGGATCCTGAAATGAGTATGAAACGGCTTGCAAACAAACTTGAAACGTTTCAGTCACGTTTCACTTTTCCAGAAACGGTCAGCTTGAGATCCGAAATGTTTCAACGCAGTTTCATGAAAAATCAATACATTTTCTGGAAAATATGGATACATATCACGATTTTTGTACGAAAATCGTGACATGTATCCATATTTCCGAAAATGTGTCAAGGAAAAATTTAAGCGTTGGGAACAAATTCATTTTTTTGGCTTGGTTTTTGGTCATTTTCTGCGCTGCCTTTTTAACCTAATAACCAATACGTCTTTTGGGCCCCTTCTTAACATTTTCATTGCTTCATTATTCCTATTTCAACATTGCTTGGAGACTCGAGAGCTGCTGACACAGAACTTGAAGCTTGTTTCAACTTTCATTGTTGCTTGGAGACTCGAGAGTCGCCGACATAGAACTTGAAGCTTGTTTCAACTTTCATCATTGCTTGGAGAGCTGCCAACCCAGTGATAACTTGAAGCCTGAAGCTTGAGTCGACTTGGAGACTGGAGTTGGAGAGGAGACCCAAGCCCCAACACATTTCTTTCTTTCTTCTCCCAGCCTTAGTTTAAACTTTATTTGACCAGTCGTTGTTTCTTGGGCAAGTAATGAACTTAAGTGTTAAAGCCAGCTGCCAGTTAAGAAAGTCTAGTAAGCGATTCCAAGCAAGCAGACGGAGAGGTATGCTTACGACCTTTAGCCCTACGCTCATCAAGGTGCCATTTCAATTTTCGTTCTTAGCCAAGGCCCAAAAGCAGTGTGAACTATGAACACTAATTTCAAACTTTTGAAGTATATGTAACTTATATGATACACATATTAAGGGAATGTAGATTTCAAAAATCATCTCTCTACTTTTGTTCCCTGTATCACAAATTTTGTACAGAAACTAAAATAAATTTTAAACACGTAAAAGAGAATGCCTACTACCTAGAAAAAACAGCAGATGCCTATTAGAAATCAAGCTGAAAATGATTTCCCATAGCCACAAGTTGATGTTGCATTTGGATTTGTGAATGAGAAACCCCCACCAATTAGAGAATCATTGAAATCCAATTGAATCCAGTAAAGAAAAAGAATACTTTTGGGATCACAAATTGTATTCACACAATCATTAAATTCCATTTAAGTTTAATAAGATATGTCCCACATCTAAAATTATAGAAATGCAAAAATTCATTAATTTAATCAATCATCCCAATTTCAAAGGGATTCATTTCTCTCTACATAATTATAAATTCAAAGTCTGCCTGCCCATGATTAATTTGTCTCTACATAATTATAAATTCAAAGTCTACCAGCCCATCTGTGTTTTTTATATTTTTACAGTTATAAATTTTAAAATTATTGGAGTTTGAATTTGTAATTGTCAATTTTATTTTGCAGTTTCATTTACATCATCATCATGGCAACTTCAAGTTCATTCATTCGTGAGAAACTAGAAATTGAATCTGCCCATAAAGTTGATCCAAATTCACCACTTTGGAAATATGTAATTTTTGTAGGGAAGATCAGAGGAGGGGGTTCATTGGTATGGGATTGCAGTGAGTGTCAAAGGGAGTTTAAGGGATCATACACCTAGGTTAAAACACATTTACTTGCGTTAAGAGGCAATGGGATTCGAATATGAACTGGCCCACCTAAAGAGAATGAGACAGAGGGAACAAGGTTTAAGCAAGGAAAAACTTGCAAAATATTAGAAAGAACAAGACGAGGTAGATGCTAAAGCAAACGAGGAAAATCTCGTCTTTCAATTCAAACAACCAACAAGGTTGGGAGCATCTTCATCAAAGCCTCCACTTCTTTCTTATGGAATTGGCAACCCTGGTTCAAAGTGGCCTAATTTCAGGCCGCTTGAAAAATGTTTTAATATTGATGCTTGAGAGAAGGTAGATATAGCTATAGGTCCATGCATTTATCCAAATTGCCTTCCGTTTAACCTTGTGCGGTCTCCTTACTGGGCAAAGATGATCAAAGCTATGAATGAAGCCCTAAAAGGGTATAAGAGCCCTGGATATGAGAAGGTTCACACTACATTGTTGAGTGTTAAGAAGTTAGATTTGGAGGCTAAATTAAGCCCCATTTGTAATTCATGGCGCATTTCGGGGGTGTTCATCATTTCTAATGGATGGAAAGATCAAAGGAATAGGCTTTCGATCAATGTGATTGCTAAGATCCCAAAGGGGGCAATGTTTTTGAAGGCAGTGGATTGTGAGGGGAAACTAAAAGATTCCCAATTCATTGCTGACATCTTGATAGAAGCAATTGAATTGGTGGGGCCAGAAAATATTGTGCAGGTAATAACTAACAATGTAATAGTGTGTGGAGCAGTAGGTCTAATTATTGAAGGCAAATATTAGCACATGTTTTTGACCCCTTGTGTTGTACATTCATTGAACGTCATGTTGAGCAAGATGGGGAAGCAAATTGAGTGGATTCGAGTTATTTTTGAAGAGGCAAATAAATTCAAGCCTTCATAACAAACCACCACATGTACCAAGGCATCTACAAGGAATTTGCAAAGTTGGTATTAGTTTTTGTAGCATTGGATAGGTGTTCTAGTCTCGACTTTGGTCAGAGAGGCTAAGTAACACAAGATCTCCAGAACCCAGAAAAAGTTTCCAGAAAAATGCTTAGAGATGGCTCAGTTAAATTAATTGATCGATAATTAAATCATGCCTTAAGTCTAACTTAGTGAAATCGATTTATTAAAGGGATTTAATTGAGAAAAGTGAGAATGCTCTAGAAACTCACATGGATTGAGTTTGAGATGATATTAGTCATTGATGGGGATCTAATCATGATTGTTGGTTCACCAATGAGAGATTATAAGAGCAACTTGATGGGGATGGAGAAGACACACTTGTGAGATCGAGTTCCTAGGTAGATCGAGCTATTCAGCTGCAGAGGTTGAGCAGGAAACAAGAGTTCAAGCTAGAAGGGACACAACAATGGAAAGGGAGCAAAGACAATGATTCTGGAGGGGATTTCTAGTTCTTGAGAGTTAGCAGCAGGAGGGCCAAGTTTTCTTTAGTGATGCTGCGCAGGAAGCTTTAGAGGGAGTTCAATTTAGTTGAAAGGAAGGTTGATTTAGTTGCTGGCAATCGGGAAACATTTTAGAAGGTCAAGTGAGTCATTCTTAGAGGCTGAGTTGGGCAAAACGACACATTAAAGAGATTCCTAAGGCAGTACGAATTGGCCTCCATAGAGGCAATGCAAAGGCTGATGTAGGCATGTTCAAGCAACCCTTTTGAGCCAGTTTCGAAATTCAGATCAGTATCAGGTAAGACAAAAGTTGTCTCACTAATTTTTGGCCAGATTATTTCGCTGAGGATTTCCAATTTGGGATCCAAATTTTTGTACTCAGATTTGGCTGCTACATAATAAAATAAACCCTCATCTGCTACATTGGTTATCCCAGTTGCATTTTTCTGAGGAATTTTGTCCAAAAATAACGATCTCATTTTATTGTATGTGTGCTCTATTTTCTCAATTCCAGTTTAGTTTTTGTAGTGCATTTTATTTTTGGTGAAAATTGAAGTAGTGATTTTATTCGTTGTTTGCCATAATAGAGAATAAATTGCACATAATAATATTCAGTTGGAAGAAAAAAATCCAGTTGCTGCAATAGTGAAAATTTCACATTGTATCAGAGCAAGTTGAAGACAGACCAATGGCTCAGTAATGAGAGAGAAATTTTGCAGCTTCAAAGGGAGTCTCTAGGGAAAATTTCTGGATCTGCGCGAAGGCCAATCGGGAGTACGAATCAGCAAAGATAGGGGTTCTATTTTTAGGTGTAGCCAATAGAAAAATTCGAATAGCCTTAGAAGCAGAGATCTGCAGGTAGTGGATTTGCCAAGAAGCAGTTTGGTGAATAGATCAATCATTTCGTTGAGCAAATTTGGGTGCAGTTTGTTTGCAGCAACAGATCAATGCTAGGTGGAAGAAAAAGGCACACAGAGGATTTTCCAAAATTTCTCAAAGTGTTTCCAGATCCAGTTTCAGGAGGAGATCTGTGATTTCCAGTTGCAGTAGGCTGTAGAAGTTTTGCCAGTCAACCAATGCGAGCTTTAGGAGCAGTAGATTGTGTGCTAGATTTTGGAGAAGGGCTTTTAGAAGGTTGAGTGAGTTTCCTAGTTGAGCAAGCAGGCAATGCAAGTTGTTTGAGAAGGATTTCCGGAGGCAAAGAGGAGCAAATTTGCACATTCCTCTAGGAGTGCAAGTAGCATAGAGCAGGCTTAGCAAGAAGGAGGAGATTACCTGTACTAATTCTCCAGTTTATTTGAATTTTAGATATTTTGTAGTTTTACAGAGATGGACGTACGAGACTGCCAAGGAGGTCGTATGAGTTAACTAGAATGCAGATTTGGGCAACCGACTGACTTCCAGTTGTTGGAGGAAGTGCGAGTTGCAAAGCGAAGAACGGTCCTGTTACCCACCATTTTGTGGGTGATGTCCCTAGTAAATTTTTTTCTCTAAGATGGTCCTCAGTCAGCAGCCTGCAACCCCTTGCAACCACCAACTAGCTCGTTGTTCCATTTCTTCGCCAACTGAGCCAGCCATGTGGTCCCTCACCCATCTGTCATGATCATATGTTTGAAGGTGGGCCTCCCAAACCTAAAGGTATGCCTTGTCATTTGGTAATTGAGTGTTGTAGTTTGGTTATCATGGATACCTCTTGGCATGGATTAATGGGGGGATTTGGCGGAAAGAGTGGGCTAGGTATGTGCTCTTGTCCCCAAGACCTCTTTTGGATGTTAGCCTTGGACCCTAGTCTTGTGGGATCTCTTTTACTGACCTCTGGGCTTTAGGGATGGTACTAAATGGGAAACCCTGATTTTGGTTACGTGGTCCCACTCCCTCATCCACATATATCACTCCCCTTCCACTCATTATAGCCCCATTCGTCATTTCTCCCACTTGGGTCCACATAGGGTTAGCCTTACCCCTCCCCTTGCCCACACCTTGGGTCGGGCCTGGAATGATGCCCCAAAGGTTGATGCAGCTAAAAAGAAAATTAAAAGCATAATTGGCCACATTCAACAGGAAGATGTACCACAAAATGCAAAAGATGGTCGAGACAAACACATTTAGCATGCAGGCAAAAGCCAATACATGAGCTCTACCCCATCATTATGGGCATCGCCCTAGTTCCTATAGGCCCTAGATGATCCTCCTTTATCATTCAGGAACCCATGATTGTCATGTGAAAATTTGGAAGACCCAAATTTCTACTGCAACAACTGATCAAGTTTCCTCTATTTTTCAAATAATTGAACAAATTATTTAATGTGTTCTATGGTAAATATCGAAACCAATACATTGTAGCCTCCACTAATTAAATTAATATGCGGAAACAAGAATCTGAGCAAGAAAGAAATAACACACAAGTGACACTGTTATTTTTGGACCAATGTCCCTGGAAAAACCCAATGTGGGAAAATCGGTGCAACAACTGAGGGTTTGTATTATGAAGTAGTAATTTCTGAATACAATCTTTGGACGCCTTGTTGGCTATCCAATACAGAGAATCTAACTGACAGAGAGATGAGTGAGATATACCTTACACTATCATTGGCGATCCAGTACTGATCCAGCCATTGAATGGCTAGCCCCTAACTGCCTCTGCGCAATCACTGCGCTTCTCTGCGTCATAGCTTCTGGGGACTGCATCACTTCTTTGGTTGATCGATTTACCTCTGGAAGTTTGACTTTCCGCCCCTCGGTCTCACACCCTGGCTTTTGGCTCTGGAACTCAATTCTTCAGCAAATCTCAGATCTCCTCTGAGGCTCTGTGCTGCCTCTGCGTGCCTGTACGTTGCCTAGTGTGGCTCTGTGCTGCCTCTGCGTGCCTGTACGTTGCCTAGTGTGGCTCTGTGCTGCCTGCTTTGGATCTATCTCTGCCTTCTCTACGATGTATCCCTGGATCAGGAAATTCTCCAACCGGAAACTATCTGTGCTCCCCACTGCAAGAAATCCCCTTGATCACTTTTCCGACAACTGCTGCGCTCCTCTCTTCAGAAATCGATCTCTTGATCTCTTACTCTATGTGTTTTCCAAATGGCCATCGAAGTCCTCCTTATAATCCTCCAGTTGAGTAATCAATGACCCAGAGTAGATTCTAATCAATGGCTCAGATCATTTGGACTCTATCTCCGTCTTCTTGTAGAAGTTTCACCCTCAGTTTGATTAATACCCTTTAATTATTTTAATTTCCTAAGTCTATATTTAGGCATCCATTAAAAATAATTAATTATTTTAATAAAACTTTCTCCGGGTGGAATTTCCCAAAACGATTTCTGGGTATTCTAGAATACATGTGTCCTAGCCTCCCTACAAATTTTGAGGCTTAGAGCACATCCGATGCTAATAGAAATCAACACTCCCTCTTAGCGAGGAATGTGCTCTAGTAATGCAACCTATTGAAGCATCACACTTCTCTGTAACATCTCCCTTTGTACTATTGATGTCTGACATCGTTGCCCACCAACCACTACACAAATGCTGCATCTGTATTGCTGCTGACCCTACCACTGCCAACACTGCATATGTACTGCACCCCTCATAAGTTCTGCATATGTGCTGCTGCTGGCATTGCCATTGCCAACACTACATCTGCACTGCAACCTTCTTCAATTGTTGCTGCTATTGCATCAGCAATGAAAAAACATCCAAAATTATTGAACAAGTGTTAAGCATGATGCATCTGTTACTGGAGGTCTGACGGCTGCTAGTCCCTGCGCTGACCCTCTGAAGCCTCTGCGTTGTTGCTGACTCTGCACTGTGCCAACTGCACTACTGCCAACTCTGCTTTGCGCTACTCAGTCTCTGGCGCTCCTAGCCACTGTAATTGTCACTACGACACTCCTCTGCATCAACTGATCCTGGTTCATCCTGCTACTTCTGATATGGGCTCTCATAGCAAGGTATTGGTCCAAGAGGTGGATCCTCAAGGATCCTGCCCATCTGTTGTTCTTTCGAACTACAGTACTAGATCACCCCACCTCTCCCCTGGAGGTATCTGGGCAATCATGGCAAACTCCTCCTCCTCGATCTTTGCAGATGCAACCTTTGGATCATGCTTCTTGTCTTTGTCCTTCTTGAGAGAACACTGTGTAGCGTAGTGACCAAATTCACCACATCGGAATCACTTGATCTTCGAGACGTCCTTCTTCTGCCTCTGCTGCTCCTGTTGCCCCTTAGATGCAAGGGTGCATTCTCTTCCTCCTCCTTGGGCTTCATCCAACTGTTGCTGCTGCTATCAAGTTTGTTCTTGACTAAGTCTCTCCTCATCTTTTTCTACTGAAGAACGGCCCACATCCCTTCCCAATCTGGCAATCTCTCTCTGCCCATGATGCTCTGGACAAATACTTGCCATTCTTCTGAAACAAAATTCAGGGTGAGCCTCACCATCTTAGTAGGTTGAGGTGTTGACCCCACAACTGACAACAAGTCTCAGGTTTGCTGAAGTGTTGTCAGGAACAAATCAATGTGTTCCCCCTTTTGCATTTGCGTGTATCTCATTTTCTGCTCCAAGTATATCTTCCGCTACTAGGAAGATCCTTCGTATAGCATAGCCAATGCTTCCCACATCTGCCAGGTAGTATCCTTGTCGGCAATGTGACGCACTATGTGATGTCTCACTCTGTCGAGGATAAATCGCTTGGCCTTTGCCATCTCACTCTTGTACTTCTTGAGCAGATTTGGATCTGTGGGTACAACTACCACACTGTCAAAATAGGTTTTGAGATTGTGCTCATCTAAAAGACATGAGATCCTTGCCTTTCTAGATCACATAGTTGGATGCACCATCTAACCGATCCTGACCTTGCAACCCATTCGCTGCCATCTCTGCCAACGAAATGTCGAACTGCCTCCTCTCTCCTCTATGCAACACTAGGCTAGCCTACGCACTCCTTGCTGGAGTTAGTAGATCTACTGCTCTTTGCTGTTGCTCAACAATAGAGAAATCGAATTCCCTGGCTAGGAATTCTCTGAGGAAGAAATTCCCTCAATAATGTCTCCTTCTTCCTTCTGACGCTTTTCTGCCCCAAAAACTACTGTAGAAAACTGTCTCACCAGAAAACTACTCTGCGCTGATGCTTCTGCATTGCTCCCTTTGACACTGGCAAACTTTGATCTGGAAATCTTTTTCTTTGTCGACTCACTCATAGAGATTTTCCCATGGAATTTTTCCCTCCTGGCCTGGACTGCACAATCCCATTAGGGATTCGATTTGCTGCCTATGCAGCGCTTCGACTTCCCTCCTTCTCTTCGGCGTTGGGCTCTTCCGGCTCTGCTCTCTTGCTTCACCTGCACTTTGATAACATGTGAAAATTTGGAAAACTCAAATTTCTATTGCAACAACTGATGAAGTTTCTTCTCTTTGTCAAATAACTAAACAGATTATTTACTGTGCTCTACGGTAAATATCGAAACCAATACATGGCAGCCTCCACTAATTAAATTAATATGCGGAAACAAGAATGTAAGGAAGAAAGAAATAACACACAAGTGACAATGTTATTTTTGGACCAGTGTGCTGATTTTGGATAACATCAGATGTGCTCTAGCCTTGAAATTCGGTAGAGAGGCTAAGGTACATGAGATCTCCAAGACCTAGAAATCGTTTGGAGAAATTCCACCCAGATGAGGAATTATTAAAATAATTAATATTTTTAATAGTTTCCTAAGTCTAAACTTAGGAAAATAAAAATATTAATGGGTATTAATAAAGATAAGGGTGAGAAGCTTCTAAGAGACGAGGATCATGTCTGTTTTAATCTTAACCGTTGATTAGAGACTTAATCTCGGCCATTGATTCATCAACAGGAAAAGTATAAGAGAAGACTTGAGGATCATTTGGAGGCACATTGATAGATACTCTGCATCCCAAGGAAAATCGATTCTCAAAGAGAAGGAGATTGATTTCAGAGGGAGAGTTGCGTGGTGGAGGAGGAGGAGGGCATCAACGGCTGCCAGTGACTGAGGAAGAGGTGACGCAGGGGTATTGAGAGACAGTGTAGAGGGAGACACAACTTTCACACAGGCTGATGCAGAGGGATGCAGAACCATGCAGAGTGACGCATAGGTGACACTGAAATGGGAGAAGGGTCTCAAGGGTGTCAAAAAGTTTTGAGGGGAAATTCTGAGGTGTTTTCTCTCAGATTCTCTATAAAATCATTCTTTGTAAAGCCATTGTTGTTGAAGATTAATAAAACCCTCATCTTCTGCACTAGTTTTCCCACATTGGTTTTTTTTTGGGGACAACTATCCAAAAACAACTGTGTTGATGTGATTGGTTCTTGTGCATGTATTTTTCTCTGTGTAATTATGTGATAATTGTAGTAGAATTTACTTTAATGTTTGTTGAATGGATTTCGTAAATAACTTATTGTGAAGAATAAGTAGGTGAAATAAATCAGTTGTTGCAGTAGAATTTCGGGTTAGAAATTTTCACCTGGTATTAGAGCGAAGACTTGGCAACAGGAGAAAAGAATCAGCTATGGGTCAGGAGCATGATGCACATGCATCAACTCAAAGGGACTCACATAGATTTCTAGAAGAAAGCACGAGGGACATGGATCATGATTATTCTATGTTAGCTTCCAGATTGGAAGAAGAAGTCGCTTGCCTAGCAAGCTCTGCCTCCTCTGAGGTTTGGTATATAAATAGTAGAGCTTCCTGGCATATGACAGGAATTCGAGAATGTTTTTCAGATTATCAGGAAGAAAGAATGAATTTTAAGATAACCATGGGAAATAAGGCAAAGTGTATCCCCATAGGAAGAGTTACTGTAGTCTTTCAAACCGAAGCAAGAGAGTGGCTTCGAGCAACTAATGTGCTACATGTGCTAGCACTGGGAATGAACTTACTCTCCGTATCTCAACTTCAAAACAAGGGCTATGACGTTTTCTTCATTAAGGAGAAAGCATATGTCAAACACCTGAGTTGGAAAAGGAAGACCCAGATTGGAATTAGAAGTAACAGGCTGTATAGATTGCAGCTAGAATCTCCAATGGCATTGATAGGCAACAATGGAGATAAAGATTTGAATGAACTATGGCATAGGAGAATGGGAAACTTACACCATGGGGCTCTGAGAATTCTCAGGAAAACAATATTAGGAGTTCTAGAATTAAGTACCGAACGAGATGATGTATGTAGAGGGTGCGCTCTAGGGATGTATGCCAAAGCAACATTTTCCAAAAGTAACAATAGAGCTCAAAGTGTTCTAGGATTGATACACTCAGACATCTGCAGACCTATGTCCATAAAAGCTCTTAGTGGTGTCGAATACTTCATCACCTTCATCGATGACCATTCTAGGAAGACTTAGATCTACTTTCTAAAAACCAAGGATTAGGTTTTTGGTCGATTCAAAGAGTTCAAGGCTTTAGTAGAGAATCTGACAGGAAAGAAAATAAAAGTGCTGCGCTTAGACAATGGTGGAGAGTACGTTGACAAGGATTTCATCGATTTTTGCGCTAGGGAAAGCATTAGAAGAGAGTGGACAACTCCCTACAATCTGGAGCATAATGGAGTAGCAGAAAGGGAAAACAGGACTATTGTGGAAGCAACTAGGGCAATGCTGTATGATCAGGATATGCCCAAAATCCTGTGGGTAGAAGCATGCAACACGACAGTTTATATCCAGAACAGGACTCCACACAGGGCATTGGGCAAAATCTCTCCAGAAAGGGTCTTCACCGGGAAGACACCTAAAGTCAATCATTTCAGGATATTTGGGAGTTTGGCATATTGTCGTATACCTGAAGAAAAGAGAAAGGAATTAGATGAGATTGCTGAGAAAGGATATCTTGTGGGATATAGCGAGAATGCTAAGGCATATAGAGTCTATCTTCCAGGGAGTAGGAAGGTAGTAGTTCGGTGGGATGTACAATTCATGGAGGATAGAGCTTTTAGGAAATCCCAAGAAATGTCTTCCGAGGAGCAGTCAAAAGACGATCCGTTGGTCCAACCACTTCGACCAGCAAAAACTAGTACCAACAATTTGCCCAAAGGCAAAGCTTCAGAATAGGAGGAAACTCAGGAAGAGGAAGAACTGATAGATGTACCCACTACCAGTGGAAGAACGAGCCGGGAACTCCAACAGATACTACAACATGCAAAGGACTTCATTGGTGCACTCAAAAATGATAAAAGGGAGCGAAGACAGCCAAATAGATACCATGCCCTAGTAGCTTAGGTTGGAGAATCCTCTAGTTTTCATGAGGCCGTTCAACATCAAGTATGGGTAGATGCTATGGTGGAGGAATACAGTTCTATAATGGTTAATGATGTATAGGAAGTGGTACCTAGGCCTCCGGACAGGTCATTGGTAGGTTCGAGATGAATCTACAAAGTCAAATATGTTGCAGACAACAATGTGGAGAAATACAAAGCCAAGTTTGTGGCTAAGGTGTATGCTCAGAAGGAAGGGATAAACTAGAAAGAAACCTTTGCCCCAGTAGCCAATTATACTTCTATTAGAACCGTGATATCCCTTGCAGCACAGATGGGGTGGGAGATTCATCAGATGGATGTCAAGACGACATTCTTGAATAGTGTGATAGAAGAAGAAGTATACATTGAACAACCAGAGGGTTTTTGAAACACATGAGAAGAAATCTCATGTATGTATTTAAAGAAAGCCTTGTATGGGCTTAAACAGGCATCGAGAGCATGGTACAGTCGAATTGATGGCTACTTGCAGAAGATGGGGTTCATCAAGAGTGACGCAGATCTTAATCTCTACTATCTTGTCATAGAGAATGAGCCTCTAATCCTGGTGTTATATGTGGATGATCTTTTCCTGACAGGATCATCAGGCTCATCAAAGACTGCAAGAAGAACCTAGCCACAGAATTCGACATGAGGGATTTGGGATAGATGCATTATTTCCTGCGGTTGGAAGTTTGGCAGCAAAAGGGTGAGATCTTCCTTGGATAAGGGAGATATGCTACAAAGATCTTGAAGAGATTCAAGATGCAGGCCTGTAGACATATGGCTACTCCAATGATCACCAATTGGAAGAAGATTGATGCATTAGAAGATAAAGACGTTGATCCCACCTTGTACAGACAACTTATAGGGTCCCTGATGTATCTGGTCAATACTAGGCCAGACATTTGTTATGCTAAAACTGTGGATTCTCCGGTCAATTATTCAAAAAATTTGTTATGCTGCCAACACCCTCAGTCAGTTCATGATGGAACCCAAGAGGGCACACTGGGCAACAACCAAACATGTTCTTAGGTGTATACAAGGAACAGTCGAGCATGGACTATTGTACACCCAAGGCAATGACATCAGGCTGAGTGGGTTCACTAATGCGGATTGGGTTGGAAGTTTAGTAGATCGGAAAAGTACAACTGGGTACTGGTTCAACATTGGATCAGGAATGACCTCCTGGTGTAGTAGGAAACTGAAATCCATGGCTTTGAGCTCAGCTGAAGCAGAATATATGGTAGCCAGCACAACTTCGTGCGAAGCCATATGGCTTAGGAAATTTCTTGTGGATCTATTCAGGAGGAGGATGGAAGCAACTAGGATTTTGTGTGATAATCAGAGTTGCATCAAGCTCTTTGAGAATCTAGTATTTCATGATCTGTTGAAGCACATTGATATTAGGTGTCACTTTGTTAGAGACTGTGTCCAACGAGGGGTAGTACAGTTGAGGTACACTCCTACAAGAGAATAGGTGGCAGACATCCTCACCAAGGCTCTAGGAAGAACAAAGTTTGTTTATTTCAGGAAGAAGATGGGGATGGTGAAGAATCCATTTCAGTAGCCAAAATGGATAAGTATCGGAAATTGCAGTGCAACAATTAGCAGTGGCAGTGCTATGGACAACATGATGCA
Organism: Pinus taeda; assembly: GCA_000404065.3. Classification (NCBI taxonomy): domain Eukaryota; kingdom Viridiplantae; phylum Streptophyta; class Pinopsida; order Pinales; family Pinaceae; genus Pinus; species Pinus taeda. The sequence continues at coordinate 39,285 of APFE031395559.1, read as the reverse complement.
ACATGTTGAGAGTGTGTTGCAGTACAAATGTAGCGGTGGTAGTGTCATGGGCAACAATACAGGAAGCAACAATGCAATGGATGTGGGGTAGCAGGCCAAGCATCAACACAGAGGACCGATGTGGAGGATTAGTGTGATGCTTCTATGGTGAAGCATTGTTAGAGCACATTCCTCACTAAGAGGGAGTGTTGATTTTGGGTGGCATCGGATGTGTTCTAGCCTTAAAATTTGGTGGTGAGGCTAAGGCACATGAGATTTCCAAGACCCAGAAATCGTTTGGAGAAATTCCACCCGGATGAGGAGCTATTAAAATAATTGATATTTTTAATAGGTTCCTAAGTCTAAACTTATTAAAATAAAAATATTAATGGGTATTAATAAAGATAAAGGTGAGAAGCTTCTAAGAGACGAGGATCAAGTCTGTTTTAATCTTAGCCGTTGATTAGAGACTTAATCTCAACTGTTGATTCATCAACAGGAAAAGTATAAGAGAAGACTTGAGGATCATTTGGAGACACACTGGCAGATACTTAGTATCCCAAGGAAAATCGATTCTCAAAGAGAAGGAGATCGATTTCAGAGGGAAAGTTGCAGGGTGGAGGAAGAGGAGGGCATCAACAACAGTCAGTTATTGAGGAGGAAGTGATGCAGGGGTATTGAGAGACAGTGCAGAGGGAGACACAACTCTCACACTGGTTGATGCAGAGGGATGCAAAACCATGTAGAGTGACACTGAAGTGGTGTTAATCTAGGTTGTCATTGATGTCAATATGGCAATATTCTGGACAGTAAACAATGATGTGAAGCCAAGTAGAGCAGATCCATGAAGCAATAGGAGTATGTCAATATGGTAATATTCTAGGATACTAAATGATGATATGAAGCCAAGGAAAAGCAGAGCAAATCCGTGAAGAAACAGGAGCAAGAAGCCAAGGAGCAAAGCCATGAGGAGAAGCTAGAGGAAAGCCAAGCTAGCCAGCCATGAGTATTGCAGAGTATCAGAGGAGTTAACAGAGGAGCCATATCAGACCAGAGAAGAGCGAAAAGTCAAGGGATCTGAGATGATTAGGTTTTGAGTGAGAAGCGAGAGGTTGAGTGTTAGAGGGGGTTTGAGACAAAGGTCAATTTATTGTTGTAATTGAGCCGAGAGGGCAAGAATCGTGCCTGGTGTGGACTCTCGTTACTTTGTGTATTCGTGTTCAACAGTTAACCAGGTATTTCTTTGTATTCCCACGGAATGGATCAATGGCGATCCAATATTAACTGAATGAATTGATATATGAATGTCGTGTGTTAAACTGAGTGTGGCAGAAACCGTGGTTTTAACACAGAGTCCATCAAAAGCAAGCGAGATTTAAGTTAAGGAGGAAACAGACGGAGAGTGCATAGGATCCGTTGGATCTCATAGATCAATGGTCATCTCATGGTGGAAGAGCGCAGAAGATAATTAGTGAAGAGGTGGTTTCTCAAAACCATAAGTGGTATTTCGGGCGAACAAAACGCTGTACGCTGTATTGAAGGGTAGTCACCCGATTCCATTAACTGTTCGACACGTAGTAGCCGAGGAGAGAAAAACTGCTTTATCGGGCGAGTATTCTCTGTGCTTGTGTCTCACCCAAAATTGTTTTGGATCATCAGATGAAGCGGATCCAGATTAACGGTCACAAAGTGTCGTGCCAAGTTGATTGATTGGGAAAAGGCATTAGCCGTTGATTTGATGGAAGGAGATCAACAGTGGAGATTGAGCGCACTGGTTGGTGATCAGGCTAAGTGACAACCGTCGGATCGAGCGCCAGATCGACGATCGCGATTTAATTGCTAATCATAGAGGTGAAGGGCTGATCGGAATCGGAGATCGGAAAGCGCTGCAGAGATGTCTTTGATGTGCTGACCCGACGATTTATGAACGCGGACCCGATAGCTCCATAAAATATGCCTTTATGTAATATCGCGTCCGAGTATCGGGGAAGTTACGCAAATTATAAGGGCTGTTGCTGCCGGACCGCCGATTGCAATTGAGATAGTGATGTGGCATGTGGGACCTCCCCATTGGTACAACCTCTCTTATGAAATCCTCTGTAAATAATGAAGTCTATTGTATGAATATTAAAAAGGGCCTCTTTGATATTTTTTTAATATGTAACTCTATTGTAATTCGACCTCTCTTCTGAATTAACATGTCCTGTGAGCATTGATGAACATGAAGAGATAGAAGAAGCTAGAGATCAGGGAGCCGAAGATCAAGCGATCAAAGGAGGAAGCCAAAAGGTCGAGTGAGCACATAGGAAGCAGAATTTCAAGCGAGCGAAAGGGAAGCCAAAGGTTAGGCGTATCAGTATAAGAAAACATGGAATTGCCTTTATGAGTGGTGGTTGGTGAATTGGAAGAAAGGAAGAAGTGGTAGGTCTAGCAGGACAGGAGGAAGCCAAAGGTCCAATAGGACAGGAGGAAGTCAAAGGTCTAGTAAGACCGGAGGAAGCCGAAGGAAGAGCAACTTTATTGATTGGATTCACCTTTGAAAAGCTTAGACCAGTGCTGGGATAAATAAAGAACAATTCTGTGAAGGGATAAATAAAGTTTCATCTAACATAGCTTGAAGGGAATAGTAACCAACACCAGCATTGAAGTGTATGTGAATTTGTTTTCTGGGAAGTAAGAGATAGCTAGAACAGTGAGAAGCAGTCACGCCTGAAGCATTTACAGTGACAGTGAGAATAGAGATCTGACACTGAGAGTTGATTGTTGTGCAGAGCTTAGTGCAGTTAATTGTAGACACACTGAAGTTGTGTGGAGACATTATTGGAGATCATGATGGCTATTTGATATCATCATGAGATAACTTTTTGTAGACTCTGTGTGGACAGTATGAAGAGTTGTAAAGATTCCTTCATATGAAGACTGGTTGTCATTGATGTTGTAGCACGGAGACTACTGTGAAGCTGTAAACTGGTAGAGGGTTGGAGCCCTTGGGGTTGGTGCCACAAAAGTTGGAAGGATTTTTGTCCTTGGAGTTGGTGCTCCTATATCCAAGGTTGGTGCCTTGACAGCAAATGGTTGGAGCCCTTGAGGTTGGTGCCTCAGAACGGGAAGGATTGGTGTCCTGGGAGTTGGTGCTCCTAAGTCCAAGGTTGGTGCCTTGACAAACTAGAGTTGGTGCTCTGGAGGTTGGAGCCTCACAAAAGTCCAAGTTGGTGCTTGGCAACAAATTGGAACCATATATATATTGTATCTATTTTATTGCAAAAATTATATTAATAAAAGCATTTATTCTTGTTGTTCATCTTGTGTTCTGAATATAAATGTTTTGACTAGAAAAAATAACAATTGGAAAAGGAATACTGATTCACCCTCCCTCTCCGTATTTCCAACAAGTGGGAGAAGGGTCTCCAGGGTGTCAAAAAGTTTCTAGGGGAAAGTATCAAGTGTTTTCTCTCAATCTCTTTGTAAAATCATTCCTTGTAAAGTGATTGTTGCTGAAGATTAATAAAACCCTCATCTGCTGCATTGGTTTTCCCACATTGGGTTTTTCTGGAGACAATTGTCCGAAAACAACTGTGTTGATGTGATTAGTTCTTGTGCATGTATTTTTTTTTCTGTGTAATTATATTAATGTTTGCTAAAGGGATTTTGTAAATAACTTATTGTGAAGAATAAGTAGGTGAAATAAATTAGTTGTTGCAGTAGAATTTTGGGTTAGAAATTTTCACATGGTGTCCCCGGAAAAACCCAATGTGGGAAAATCGGTGCAGCAACTAAGGGTTTGTATTATTAAGCAGTAATTTCTTAATACAATCTTTGGATGCCTAGATGGCTATCCAATACGAAGAATTTGACTGATAGAAAGATGAGTGAGATATACCTCACACTATCACTAACGATCCAATACTGATCCAACCACTAAATGGCTAGCCCCTAGCTGCCTCTGCGTAGTTTCTGTGCAATCACTGCGTTGCTCTGCGTCACAGCTTTTGGGGACTGTGTCACAACTTCTAGGGATTGTGTCACTCCTTTGGCTGATCGGTTTGTCTCTGGAACTTCAAATTTCTGTCCTCCCGGTCTCACACCTCGACTTTTGGCTCTGTAACTTGATTCTCTAGCAATTTTCAGATCTCCTCTAAGGCTCTGTGTGGCCTTATGTTGCCTAGCGTGGTTCAGCGCTGCCTCTGCGTGGCCTTATGCTGCCTAGCGTGGCTCTGTGCTGCCTCCTTTGGATCTCTCTTTGCCTTCTCTACGATGTATCCCTGGATCAAGAAATTCTCCAACTAGAAACTATCTCTGCCCCTCACTGTAAGAAATCCCCTCGATCACTTCTCTGACAACTATTGCACTACTCTCTTCAGAAATCGATCTCTTGATCTCATACTCGATGTGTTTTTCGAATGCCCATTGAAGTCCTTTTAATTCTCCAGTTGAGTAATCAACGATCCAGATTAGATTCGAATCGATGGCTTAGATCATTTGTACTCAATCTCCGTCTTCTCCTAGAAGTTTCACCCTTAGTTTGATTAATACCCTTTAATTATTTTAATTTCCTAAGTTTATACGTAGGAATTCATTAAAAATAATTAATTATTTTAATAAAACTGTCTCTGGGTGGAATTTCCCAAAATGGTTTCTGGGTATTCTGGAATACGTGTCCTATCCTCCCTCCAAATTTTGAGGCTTAGAGCACATCTGGTGCTACCAGAAATCAACATGTCCCAACCCCTGGTAGGCAATGAATCACCCTACCTTAAAGGGGGTATCCACTGCTATATCTTACACATCATACTCTTATCCCTCGAGCCCTGAACAATTAATTAAAGAAAAATCATAAAAGGGAAAAGACATATAAATAAGGGTGGAAAAGTCAAGACCGGGACACCTCATGTACCACGATTGCTCCCTCTTATAGATTATATACCCAAGTGTGGGCTTCCCTTTTACTAGCTACCGTTGTACCCCAACATGTAGCCTAAGGCTTCCCCTTTCACTTCCTGCTCCATTCATCTCTTTATCACATGCCACCACCCTTTAGAGGATGTACCTTGGACATACTATCCCCTTTAAAAGTAGAAACCACCTAATAGGATACTTGGTTAGCCCCATTTGTAGCTTAGAGACATTAACACATGCCAAAGGCCACTATGGAAGGGCATGCCATTATGAAGTGCCCTCTTGTTGTCCATGGTTTGTAAGCTCTTTTACCCGATTTCCTTTGATGATTTCTTGTATTGGAAGGCTAGGGGATGCATTGGATCTTATGCGGGATTGCAGTTGGTCTCCATTTTGGGTTTGATCTCCCTATATAGGGTCCTAACCCTCCAGGGGGCTACATTGGCACATGTAGGGCATGTTGAGAGCCATGGGCCTCCACAACAATAGACAACACTCCATGGATCCGCAAAGATGTTTAAAGATTGCTCGAGATTCACCTATTGGACGAGGAAGATGCACCTGGTTCACCATGACCAGCCGACCCCACAGTTGTACCATGCACTTGGTAGATGACCCAGGACTTGTATGCTGATGTGGCATCACTTACACCATCATCTGAGCCCTTACAGATGGTCTACAGGCATCTTCGATCTACTTGGAGACCCATGAGGTTACTTGTGTGCTCTCACACCCATTAGGAGCACCACATGTTTATTATTTGGAGAACAAGAGGTCAACCCCTTGTTCACTACCTTTGGGAGTGATATTCATCATTGTGGCACTTATGGACTTCATTAGGCTTCTTAGAAGGCTCAATGACCTGTATTTTTGATCATTCGACCTCTTGAGAGGCTTATACTTTTGTTTATGAGCTAGTTTGGTGGGCTTGTCACCAAAAGCTAGTTATTTTGCACATTAATCTTGTGGAGAGATAGAGCTATTAGTCAAGGCCTTGCTATGTGACAATGTTGGTTGATATGATGAGATGCACTGGTATAAGCTGATAAAATAGCTTATGAGATGGCTTACCAATCCGACTCTTCTTATGAGAATTCTTCAGTATGAGAATGTCAAAGTACTCTACATGGATTATGAATATCTCCCTAGTTAAGAGGGAGTGTTGAAATTGGTAACTAGGTTCGATCTTCATAATGTCTATTGTAATCATGATTTTATATATTTGATACTAAAGAGAAAAAAAATTATTATTGTCATTCTTGATGCATGAGTTTCTTGTTCAAGATAAATTTATGTATAGTTCAAGCACCCATTGAGTGCTTCTAGGGCTTGTCATTGAGTCAACAAGTTAATTGAGTCATTGTCATGTATGGAAGACCCTTTTGGGCTTATTGTATCAAGTCAAAGAAAATTTATGTAAAGTCAAAAGTGTCATATAGACCCTCTAAGACCTTGTCATCATCCAAAGAACTAGTTGGCCTATCTAACAGTGAAGTCAGCCTCCTAGAGAAGACATGTCAGCCTATTAAGGGCATCCAATAAGCCTATATATAAGATAGAAGTCGACCACATTTGAGATCATTCATTTAAGCTCACAAGAACTTCGTACAAGCACTAGAAGAACTAGAGAAGGAAATAAGAATAAGAATAGGAAGAATTGAACTGGTTTTGGGGTACCTTACCTCACACGTGTAGAATAATTGGGGCATCTGTGACTGCATTAAGGCCGAGTTGTAAAACTATCAAGAAGTCACTATTTGGTGTCAAGAAGCCTTACAATAAAAGCCGAGTTTTCTAGAAAGAGGAGGCCCATCAAGCGAAGCGAGGAGAAGGTTATTTTAGCATTAAGTCCACCCACACGTGCGGAAGTACATGATTTATAGGCAGGTTGAAATTGCAGCCCTGAAGTGGCAACCAAATTTTTGAAGTTAGGGCCGAAAACTAAAGTTGGTAACCAAATTTGATTGGCATTGACTTTGTGAAAGAGAAGCTCATCAAAGGAAGGTTTGACTTGGTCTTGGAGGGGTCTTTGTCAAAGGTCATAGGTCATGGAATTCGTCGTCTAAACATTCTATAAGAAGAGAAGAATTATTGGGGGTTTTACTCTCAAAAGGAGAGGTTTTTGCCCTGGCTTGCAACCTATATTTTGTGTCCTCTTGTCTCATTGATCTTCATTGTTTGGTGGTTGTTTGATGATAGCAAACACAATAATAATCAAGATAAAGAAGATAATCAAGCTAAGTAAAAAAAAAATACATCACAAGCAGTTATCGGAGTAAGAGAAATCACCTAACCTAGTTGCCCCTAGATTTCTCAACAAGGGCCAAATTGGTATTATTTGACCGGGAGTTGAATTTCATATTTTGTGGCCGAATTTTATTAATTTTTGGGCCACACATGCACCACATAGTGCCCCTTTGACAGAAACGGCCTGAGGACGATCAAAATGCATGGAGAGGAAACACACCAAAATAATATTCAAAAACCCCTACAACATTGAGCAATCAACATTCACTGATCTACTCATATTCTGCGTATTTGGAGAATGAGTCGTCCATGGACCAAGCCAATTAGAAACTTCATGAAGTTAAGCCAATTGGCAAGGGCCTGAATATAGCTGAGATCGTAGGAATCAAGTGGACATGGACTAGACCCAATTGAAATCATGGATCTCTGGAGGCGACATAGCAAACAAGTCAAGTTACTCTTACGCGGGTTTCCTATTTGATTTTCTTGAAGTGGCGGAATCAGTGATCTAAGTCATTTTATTGAAGAATTGAAACTGAGCCAAGTTTGTATGAAGGGGTTGAATTTCTTGCTCGAGTGACGAGAGTCTGAGTCCAACAGACGGTCACTATAGCATTAGCGCCTTCGCATGAGATGTCATGCAAACCTTATAGAAGAGCAGGTTGATATTCAACTGAGAAATGGGTGCGATGCATTTCGACATGTGGATTCGAGGCCTTCCAACCCACAAACAATGTTGACACGCAATTTGAACCAAAGTTGGAAATTTTTCCCATTTTGACACAGAAGAATCGCTCATAGTCATAGCTACTTTGTGCATTTCAATGATTAGCCGAGGAGGGATGTCGTTTACCATAGAAGAAAATCTAGCGTTGTGGAGGTCATAAACTACAAATCAAGTGGTCACTTGGATGATTGTTTTGTCAAAGCGGTTAGCCAGATTTGGTCATCATTATACCAAGTGGAGCTACAACTAGATTTGTGAGAAACTTGATTCTAATAGCATAAGGGAATTGACCATGTCTCATGTGGCGATAAAGTGGAAGTCGAACCATTAGGGGCTTAGTAGCAGGACTTGAGGGGTTTACTCTCATAGTAAATTTACAGGTCAGTGACAAATCGATAAATGCATTCGCGGCACAAACATAACTGGTTGTAGTATGTCTATTCTGGTATCAGTGCATCATTGAAGATGAACGAACACGTGCGTTGAATCTTCCATTAGTGTGAACGTTTTGATCAGCTAATAGTGTAAAGTTTTATCAAAGCATATAAGAGGCATGACCTAGTTATGACCCCGAGTCTAAGGTTGTGACCACTGCGTCGATCCTTGAAAGGGTGTGAGATAATTGCAAAACAATGTGGTTGGTTGTATTATGAAAACAGGGGTGATCACTATGTATTAGTTGTAGCAACTTAGTGAATGTTCATAAGTGAAAGAAGGGTTGAAGCAGAGTATCCATTTTGTAGCATTTGCTGAGGCAACTTCAAGGAGTGGAAGAGGAGGCTTTCGCATATATTCAATTTGATGTTTGTTGCTACTCATATTAAGGCAACAAAACTACAATGCATGATTCCTAAATTTTATGCTGGTAGTATCATTTCTGAAATCATGTAGTAGAGATATGAAAGTGAAAACTTTGCATTGTATTGATATCTTGTAGCTTACAAGTTGGAAGTAGGTTATTCTTGACAACAGTGGTTGAGTGGATCCAATCTTGTGACAAAGGTCAAGTCCTGTATTGACAAGTATTGTCACAAAGGTCCTAGGTTCTCGCTAGATGTGGGAATACAAGCATCCATTAGTGTTGAATTATTTCCAGTGATTGGGTTATAACAGGTATTCACAGGTACAGGGAAGATTATTTTGTTGGTGGTGGTTGTGACCCGTAGCCAAGAAAGTTTGAATTTGGATAGTTGGGGGCCCATAACCACAGGTCTGAGGTTGGAAAATTTTAAGTAGGTGGTTATAAGTTGCAGATACAAGAGCATGTCAGAGTTAGGAGTACATGCAGGTACAAGTGAGCTTACAAGCAGGTAGAGCATTAGGTAGCATGAGGGACATGGATGATCTGTCGAGGATCTAGAGTGAATTGGCCAAAGCCCAACAAAGGTTGGATGAGTCGCTAAAGCAACTCACAGCCCTTAGTGTTGACCCTCTCGTTAGAAGAAATTTGGTGAGGAGAATTTTTGGAGGGTCCACATTTGGAAAGGATGAGGAGCCATAGCAAAAGCAGTTTCTAGAACTCCCAAGAAAGAGCATAAATCAAATGAGAAGAGAGCAAATATGTTTCACATGTCAAGGAGTGTGGACACCAAATCACAAATTTAAAGATAAAAAGGACAGGGAAACAGATGAGACTACAAAAATTGAAGAAGAGCAAAAAATGGCAAAGAACTCAAGTCAATGTAGGTCTTAACCCTGTACATAAACTACTTGCAAATGAATTCTTCAAACAAAAAAATATACAATGGTGAGAATATTAAAAGAATATGCATAGAGACTTTCCCCTAGATCCCAAAACCGAGACTACCACATTGATTTTTCATTATATTACTTTCAATGTTACAGTACATATATATACATGTCGAAACATTCATAAACCCTAGTCCATTAACCCTGGATTAGAACATAACTGTAGTTCCCTTGACCAGATCTACAAAATACCATGGGAAGAAAACCTTCATGCTCAAAACCATGTGCAAAACCCATGCACAAAACCATGGGTAGGTCTGCCCCCCATCTTTCGGTCTGCGCACCATGATGATTCTCTTAAAACGATGTTATTATCAAGCATATTTTAATTAAATATGGTCAAATTGTTATTTGGAGTAGATTATTTGGAAATACACATTAGTGTATTAACTCAATGGAACCAGGATGAAGAGATCTAGAGGATGGGATGATGAAAAGTGACTTTCAATGGCCAGAGAGATTGCAGAGGCAAAATAATCATAATCCGAGATTAAATGTGACTTAAATAAAATAAAATATAAAGAGTCTCTTAGATAAAATAAAAGGGAGGAGCTTCTAGAATGAAAATAAAATAATAAATAAAAGTGCTTCTAGAAGGTTAGAGAGAGATCCATCAAATCTTTAAAAGAGGGGAAAGAAAGTCATTGGGGAATCTTGGTTTTGGATTATTTTCCCTTGGGAAGTTTTTGAGAACTTGGGTTTCAGGTTCAGAGAGCCCTAGGATGAAAACCCTTGGGTTTCTTTGTGTGTTGGACAAAACCCCAACTCGATATTGTGGAGGTTTCATTTAGAAATCTCATAGAGCTTCATCGAAATTAGTTGGTAAGCAGATTTGAAGCATATATGTGGGTAGCAAGTCAGGATCACCCAAATCTCCAATTTGGGCTTCATTATCAATGATGTAATAAATATTTTCAGCCATTTAGATATTTGCAGGTGTTTGTAACAGTTTCTCAGAACCCTATTATAAATAACAAGCTTGAATTTAGCTGAGTTTGCCGCCAGTTATTGTGTGTAATTTTGAGTTATAGCATTTCTGGGTTTTATATCTGCAATTTCATTTGTGTCAGTATTTGTACAAAATTGTGTTGGAATATTTCATGAAAATTATGTTGATTTGTATGACATTTTTAAAAATTTCTGGCAAAATTTCTACTGTAACATTTTATTGGTATTGTTAGCTAAATCAATATAAAGGAATATTACAACGGTATCAGAGTTGGTTTTCCTACCTGCCTAAGGGGTTAAAGGGTAATTTCATCTTCGATTCGTGGAAGCTAGAAACCCTAGCATAAGCAAATGATTGCGTGAAAAGCTAAATCATTGAATTGTAGGTCACATACACAACTTCTTTTTAGTAGATTAGATCCATCATTAATCAGAGGTTGGGATCAGTAATTTTGGCAAGTTGAGATTTGTATCAATTAAGGTCAGATTTGTTAGCCTTGGGAGGTCGATTTTATCCTCTTCTGCAAGAAGAATTGTTGCCTCTTGAAGTCGAGCCTATTGTAGTGTTACAGAGATCAATATATATTGTAGAAGGCCGAGTTATATTGTGGAAGGGTTGAGTGCATCTTGGGCAACCATCTTTTCCTTTGCAAACTAAACTCTGATGCATATTAGGTCAAGTTCATTATGTGTGTTAGGAGCCGAGTTAGTGCTAATCATTGACGTCGAGAGATATTTTATTGTTGGCATTATTTATCTTTGATAGAAGACGAGTTATCTTTGGTTGGCCAAGTTTAACATACAAATCAAGTGTGATTGTAATAGAGCATACTTTGGAAGATGAATTGGAATTATTTTTTATCTCAAAAGTACAATGCGTGAAGCTAGTCATGGAAAGAATATAACACACCCAATAGTAAACTGATTGAGGAAAGGGTTGAAGGGTCCATGAATTGATTGAAGTTGCATGCAGAACACTCTAGCTTGCATGATCACGAGGAGAGTCATGACTCATAAATGCCTAAATTGCATCATGAGGATCACGAGTTTACTCTTTTGGAGAGCCCATTGAAGGTTCACATGATAGTGATGGGTGAGATGGTTGAGTAGGAGACACCCAGAGTGGCTTTAGAACCTCCAGACGATAGCCACCAGAAAAAGATGGAGTGTCGTAAGATAGATATTCTAGCAATGAAGGAGAAGACTAGGATACTCCAAGACACCATATTACATCAGAATGGTGAACTTGAGGTTCTTGGAGTTAGGTGTGCCCTGACTGCTACCAATCTTTCTAGTGTTTGGGAACAACTAAAATCCCTAGCGCAACAACAAGAGAAATATACTAGGGTGTTTCAGAGGAGCCCTCTTTAGGAGTATATAGAGCGGTCTTGCGGTAGCACAAGTCCACTTCTGCATGGAGTGAAGAAAATATGGCATGTGAAAGAAAGGGATGAATATTTTGGAGGGGAATTATAGGTTAGACAAGACAGAGATATAAGCCAACATTTCATCATCATTCCAGTTGCACTAGCCTAGCATCAACATGGTGGGATTGATTCTTGTATGGGCGCTTATGCACAAGGTCCATGCCTGGGGATGGATTGGAGAGAAGTGATGAGTCAGTGTCCTACTGAGTGGAAAATTTATGGAACAACATCCATATCTAGGGACTGAGTGCAGTTGGATCCATGGGACATGGGTGATGATGGATGGCCATGTTGGCATTGGGATCTAGGTGGATCTATTGATGGCAGGATGAGTCAAAGGTTTGTTTGGGATCTAGGTATCGAGGGTTCCATTCATGATTGGGTGGCACGAAGGCATGATGTGACACAATGGTTCGTATGGGATCCTGGTATTGGTGTATAAATGCTTTTACAATTGGCAGATGTGGATTGTTTGAGGGAAAGCAATCTTGGGGCAGGAGAATTTGTAATGTCCACATGTGAGGTTTCCCTCATGATGTGGTTAGGCTGGATTTCCAGGGTTTGTCATCTAGGTCACATGAGTGAGATTACATCATCAGTGGGCTTGAAGGGTTTTGGAGATTTATGGGGTACGACAGGGTTCGTTTGCTATATTTCATCATCAAGGTCAGTTCTGCATAGTTCGTTCTTGGTTTCGTTGCATTTCGAAAATTTGCGTAAAACATGGTTGTTATCAAGCATATTTAATTAAATACACTAAAAGTGTTAGTTGGAGTAGATTATTTGGAGAAACACCTTAGTGTAATAGTTCCTTGGAACCAGGATGAAGAGATCTATAGGATGGGATGGTGAAAAGTGACTTTCAATGGCCAAAGAGGCCGTAGAGGCAGAAATAATCATTCTCTGGGATTAAAAGTGACTTAAATAAAATAATATAAAAAGAGTCACCTAGATAAAATTAAAGGGAGGAGCTTCTAGAATGAAAATAAAATAATAATAAAAAGTGCTTCTAGAAGGTTGGAGAAAGATCCATCAAATCTTTAAAGGAGGGGAAAGAAAGTCATTGGGGCATCTTAGTTTTCGATTATTTTCTCTTGGGAAGTTTTTGAGAACTTGGTTTTAAGGTTCAAAGAGCCCTAGGACGAAAACCCTTGGGTTTCTTGGTGTGTTGGACGAAACCCCAACTCACTATTATGGAGATTTCATTCACAAATCTCATAGAGCTTCATCGGCATCAATTGGTGAGCAGATCTAGAGTAGTTCTATGGGTAGGAGGCGAGGATCACCTAGATCTCTAATTCATGGTTCATTTCTAGTGATGTAATAGCTATCATCAGCCATTTAGATTTTTGCTGGTATTTGTAACAGGTTCTCACAACCCTATTATAAATAATAAGGCTGAATTTTGCTGAGTTTGTTGTCATTTCTCATGTGTATTTGAGTTATAACATTTGTGGGTTTTATATTTGCAATTTCATGTGTGCCGGTATTTCTTGTACGAAATTGTGCTGGAATATTTCATGAAAATTTATGTGGATTTGTATGGCATTTTATTAAAATTTCTGCTGTAACATTTTCTTGATATTTTTAGCTAAATTAATAAAAATGAATATTACACATCATGGGTACTAGTCCATAGGTTTGACTAGAGAAATGCAAATTTAATAGACAAACCATAGCTTTTTGGCTAATTTTAATTGTTTTGTTCTACAGGTTAGTCCTATTGATACAAGTACTTAGTTTTGAAGAATCTAGGGCAAATGAAGTTAATGAGATTCTTTTTGCCATGATAACTATTTTTGCCATGATAACTATTTGTGAGGTATTGTTAACTTTTCTTATTAACACAGTCTTCTCTTGTTATTATTAGAGTGTGTCCTCTTAGTCCATCAAATAGCTACCAAAACAAAAGAGACAAGAAGACAAGATGTTGGCTTTCTACCAGGGCCAAAACCTCTCACTCTTTGAGAGGAAAACCCAATTGAAATTTATCTTATAGAGATTCCAATTGACGAATACCAAGACCATGACCCTTGACCTATCAGGCCACTCCAAGACCAAGACACCAATCCTCTTCTTTGTCACTGCTGAGGTCATCATCATCACTACTGCTACACCATGGCCATTACTAATGCACCATCGAGATCATTACTGGTGCAACACTGAGGCCATCACCAAGATCATCACTACTACAACTCTGCTGCACCTTTATCGAGATCTACACCAAAACAAAGAGATCTATGCACTGAGATATGTATGTATATATGAGAGTTGCACCTGGATTCACTAAGATTATGACCTTGTAGTTATGCCTCCATCAAGATCATGATTGTGTCTACATGATTACTTCTATGCCAAGATTATGACTGCATCTAGAATGTACGCCGAGATAGAGAGTGTTACTTCAAGATCCTCCTCTTCACAAATATGTTGAGACTATAATGTTGCTTCAATGATGACTATGATCATCGAGGTTGTGAGGAGGTTGAGACTGTATTCATTAAGACAGTGAGGAGACCGAAAAATTCATCTTTGTGTTACCCATCTGAAGAACAAAGATCTATGAGATTTGCGAGGTCTTAAGAATGTAATTACTATAATTACCACCGAATTTTCAGAGCCATCCAAGTTCCTGTTCTACCTGTAATGTGGATCGTACACGTCTATTTATAGTGGTTAGTCATGCATCTAAGCTGACATGAGAGAGTGAATTGTTGTGTGTCCTTATATGAGTTGACATGACTTCTTTTTATATCGTTTGGAGGCGAACTTCTTCAAGAGGGATTGTGCTTGTCTTTGGAGGGCTTCTACACATTTCTATACATTAAACATAGGCTCAAGAAGAGCTTCTTCATATGACATTGACTCTTTGAATAAATCTAAGGGCTCTCAATGGGAGCCACTAACAAATAAACCTCTTGCTCATGAAACCCATGTAGCAAGGCATACAAAAATAATTTTATTTCTTTTAATTCATCATTTACAAAGATCTTGTCATTATGAAGACCGAACCTAGTTACACTTTCTTCAACAATCCCTCTTAACTAGGGAGGTATTCATAATGGTACATGGTCATTCTCAATCTGAAGAATTTCTCATAAGAAGAATTAGATTGGTAACCCATCTGTATAACATCATAGTAACCAACATTGTTTCCACAACAAGGCATTGACTAACAACTCTATCTCTCATCAGATCAGAGCACAATGTTGGCAAGACCAATGACTATAGAAACCTTCATCATTGTCTCTCAAGGTACATACCCACCCAGGTGTTCACTGAGTATGACGTTCTTGGACTATTCTTATCTTGGGTTCCCAACCCTCAAAGAATATCGGTCCTCTTGCCTACTCTTATCTTGGACGGTCCTCTTGCCTACTCTTATCTTGGATGCCCTACACATCCTCAAAGAGCATCAGATGCCAGATTATTACCCAATCCTTCCATTCTTTCTTCCGAGGTGAAGACAAGAATGTTGTGTTTATCTCTTTCTCTTGACTAGGGAAGATAACCCAAGTTCCCTCTAACCAGGAACTTGCCCAAGCTCCCTCTCAGTTAGGGACTTGTCAGAGCTCCCTCTTAACTAGGGACTCTCCTTTTCATCAACAACTTCTTCTTCGTGGGTCCTTTAGTTGCTTGATCAATTTCTTTCCTTGATGTCATGAAATTTAGTCGAGCTTCTTCCTTATAGGGCATTAGCCATCCATCACTCTCCTTGGTTTGTCATGTCATTCCTTTTTGCATGGAAAGTGACCTTCGTGATACATATTTGGAACCTTTGTCATATGGCTGCTTCTTCCTCATCATGTTTCTTTCAGGAATTTCCAGCCATCACATGAATGCAAGTTGTACTTGTACTTACAACTCTTGTTCCAGTAGCCCTGCATGAACTCCTCCATATATTATTCAAAAAATCAAAACATAACATTAAATCAAATCATACCTTACGAGATGGCTCTTCATCATGACATCTTCCTATAGGTATCAACATCTTGCATACATGTTGACACATCTCCTAAAGGTATCCATTGTCAAGGGTCTTCATCTTTTTAAGACTTTCATTAGAGTCTTCATATCTTTCTGGGAGATTTCCTAGTCAAATCTTCTTGGTCTTTGGGATGTTGATTGCCTTCATCATGGTTGCATATCTCACGATCTCTTCCTTCCTCACACATTCCATTCCCAAAAGCTTCCAATCAGAGCTTCTTAATTGTAGTCAATCACCTCATACTTCATATGAGGACATATTATGTTGACTTCATGTAATGTGACTTATGCCTTCCTGCATCCTTTCAGAGAAAGAGATCCTTTTTCTCTTGATGATGCTTCTCAAGATAGAAGTAGTGATCCAAGTTACTTGCAACCATACGACATGACTTTATAATATTACATACAAGCATACATACCTCATTTTACCTTTAGGTCATCTAGGCTTCTTTCAGCAGCTTCCTTGATTGAAGTGTCTTCAACCCATTGATCTGCTTCTTCTCTCATAACATCATCCATGAATTCCACAAGTTGGAGTTTCTTATGAAACACTTGCTTCCTCTCTAGATTAGTAAACCCTCTGATGAGGATTCCATTAGAGAATCTTGAGGATCTTGCATATCCCCATCTGGCAGATGTTTCCTTTTTTTGATTTGATGTATGATGAGCCTTGTCCTGGATGACTTCTTTCTTTCCTTCAATGTCTAATGAGTATCCCAAGAGCTATATCCTTCATGTTTGACTGCCATGGATTTTTTCCTTCATGATTCCCATGGCGATGTCATGAGCTCTTGTTTCTAATGCTTCCATGATGCCACGATTCATCTTATTATTATGGTCATATCTATAACAAAAGATTTAGGAGCTTATGATAGGACCCTTTTGTGAAGGAGACCATCTCAAACATAGTAGAGATCTGTTGCTCCCTCTTTGCTTGATCTTTTTCTTCAACTTCCTCCATATTTCCGGTTATATGAGTTTTTCATAGCATTGAATCTTAGCTATACTGCTCTGTTTTGCTTGAGGACGAAACTTCCCTTTCCTTTCTGCAAATGTTTGAGTCCGTTAGCCTTTAACACTTTTGCCCACAACTTGTCCTTTTTCTATCTTGCATAGATACCACAAGTTGTTAAATGAGGTAACTTTCTTGTCCCAAGGACACTTGTTGCCTTGCTTATCAGTTAGTGTATTTAAGAACAATGATGATTATCTTCTTATCATCTCCCCCAGATCTCCCAATTGAGATCTTGTGAAGATATCCCTTCATTCTTTGATACCTTCAATTTTGTGTAGATCAGGTCTAAGTGATATGACCTTCTTTTCTGCATTTTTCAGAGAATATATCTTCTAGTATTTCATATATCTCTTTTATGTCTCCTCTCCTACTACACAGGGATGAGAGGACCTTAAGAGTTCCCACCCATGAATTCAAAGGAGACCTTTTTCCTTGATATGTTCACTAACTACTTTTATCTATGAGGATTATGACAATCCTCCTTATTCCATGCAAGGACCTTTGATGACCCATCCAACCTATAGATCTCCTTGCAATCATGAAGTCATTTTACCAAATTGATTAATGAAAAATACTTACTTGACATGTGAAGATAAAAACTTCACCTTGATCATGTTGAAAGTGGTTGAAGCAGATGCATTGATGCTTCCTCTGGATGAGATCCTTGTTGTAACAATATGAAGCTTGCCTTCAAGTTACTACGACTTATACATTTGATCCTTATGATTTGAGATGGCACTGTATTGCTATCACACAAGTAAACCTTGTAGTATGCAGCATCGTGTAGAATCATAGAGCATCAAGGTTACTTGCTACAATCACCTTATAGTACCTAGACCTATTTCTGAGCGCTATGCTGTAGATGATTCACCTCAATATGCCATTGAGTATGCATCATGAATCTGAGTTGTCAAGACTACATTCTTTATAGAAAAGGATTCAATCTGAGGTAGTGACTATCACTGGTATGATGAGATCATGTTAGTATGGAGATCATTATATGACATAGACCGAAACTGTGGGAAGCATCGAAGTTGTTGTCATGTACCCGAGTTATGAACTCTTCATCTTTTGAATGAGATTACTTGATCCTGGCACCAAGACTGTGGGTAGTACGAGACTATGAAATTATCTGAGAACTTCAGATAAGGATCAAATTAGTCTCATTGTAGTACTTATCCTGAATTGTCTTGCTGTTGTAGACTGTCTCCTTGATTATATAGACAAAAACCCTTGTCGTTGTAGACTGATTCTTCAATATTTGATATAGGTTTTGAAACGCAAAGCCCTTCAATTTGCTTTGATGCCCTTCTTGAAGCTTGATCCTTGAATGTCTCTTTTATGCCCTTCCTTTGACTTCAACACCTTAGGCTCCAATACCATGTTGAAGAATCTAGGGCAAATGAAGTTAATGAGATTCTTTTCGCCATGATAACTATTTGTGAGTTATTTTTAACTTTTCTTATGAACACAATCTTCTCTTGTAATTATTAGAGTGTGTCTTCTCAGTCCATCAAATAGTTACCAAAACAAAAGAGACAAGAACACAAGATGTTGGCTTTCAGCCAGGGCCAAAACCTCTCACTCTTTGAGAGGAAAACTCAAGCGAAATTCTTCTTATAGAGATTCCAATTGACGAATACCAAGACCATGACCCTTGACCTATTAGGCCACTCCAAGACCAAGACACCAGTCCTCTTCTTTGTCACTACTGAGATCATCATCATCACTGCTGCTACACCGAGGCTATTACTAATGCACCATTGAGATCATTACTGTTGCAACACTGAGGCCATCACCAAGATCATCACTAATGCATCTCTGTTGCACCTTCATCGACATCTACACCAAAACAACGAGATCTATGCATTGAGATATGTATGTATATATGAGAGCTGCACCTGGATTTACTGAGATTATGACCTTGTAGCTATGCCTCCATCAAGATCATGAATGTGTCTACATGATTACTTCTATGCCAAGATTATGACTGCATCTAGAATCTAGGCCGAGACAGAGAGTGTTACTTGAAGATTCTCCTCTTCACAAATAAGCGGAGACTGTAATGATGCTTCAATGATGACTGTGATCATCGAGACTGTGAGGAGGCCGAGACTGTATTCATTAAGACAATGAGGAGACCGAAAAATTCATCTTTGTGGTACCCATCTGAAGAACAAAGATCTTTGAGATTTGCGAGGTCTTAAGGCTGTAATTACTCATTGTAATTACCACCAAAGTTTCAGAGGCATTCGAGTTCCTGTTCTGCCTGTAATGTGGATCTTACACGCCTATTTATAGTGGTTAGTTATGCATATAAGCCGACATGACAGAGTGAACTGTTGTGTCTCCTTATATGAGCCGAAATGACTTATTTTTATATCATTTGGAGGCTGACTTCTTCAAGAGGGATTGTGCTCGTCTTTGGAGGGCTTCTACGCATTTCTATACATTAAACATAGGCTCAAGGAGAGCTTCTTCATATGACATTGACTCTTTGAATAAATCCTAAGTCTCTCAATGGGAGCTCTTGCTCATGAAACCCATGTAACAAGGCATACAAAAATAATTTTATTTATTTTATTTCATCATTTACAAAGATCATGTCATTATGGAGACCGAACCTAGTTACACTTTCTTCAACACTTAGTTCTGAAACTTGATAGTTACTTCCAATGATGTAGAAGATTATTTTCTCTTTCAATGTATTAGTAAGCAATTATACATTCAGAAATTCAACCATAGAGACAATAGAGCAATAGAGATCACAATGCACAAAGAGACAAGAAGATTTACCTTGGGAAAACCAACTTAGCGGAAAAACCTAGCTAACCTTTTCCTTAGAGAATCAATGCAACAAGAGATACATCAAAGTCAAAATAACCAGAAAGATGACAACCAAAAGATGCCTCAAGATGCCAATCAAACTTCTCCAATTCACTTTAAGGAACCTCTCCACAAGCTTGCTCTAGGTCTGCACTAACTCTTCTACCTCAGAATTTTCGGACTTGTGACCAGACTGCACCACAGAAATTTGGACCTTCAATATCCACACATGCGAGGGAAGCAGAAGATAATATGTGTGAGAAACTTTTCTTGAATTCATCTTCTCCTTCGACCTTCTCTTTCTTCATCCTCCTTCGCTATGCAGCTTCTCCTTCAACCTTCTATTTCTTCGTCCTCCTTCGCTTATGCTAGATAAGAGGTACCCTTGATGAGATGAGATGCGAATACCTTGGAGTGGAGACAAGTGATCTCTATATATACATGCTGGAAGGAGTTGAATAGGTGTCTCTTTGGCAGGGCCGACTTCATCACTGGGAGGCCAACATGGGCATCTTCTGGTGCCTAGAAATAGAATACAAATTCAAATTTTCATTTTCCTGTTCTTGATAAGGTCATGAAGAACATGCCTTCTTTAGTAAGCCTTAATTAAACCATTTTAATACTGATTTAAAATTTCCTATCTAATGTGAATAAATTTGCTGTTGCAAATCTCTCTGATTCCTCTCAATTTTTCCAATTTTTCTTTTGTTCTTCAGGCTGCCAACATTTCCAAAATTTTCAAGCCCAAGTTTATGCTTGCCGATATTTTCTGAGGTGTTTCTATATTTTTCCGATATTTCCATTTAAGTTTCTTTCCGGATCATTGACTATACATTCCCCTAAATGATATTTGCAATGTTAATATTTATCGCCAAGTAAATATCGTGATATTTTCCGTTTTGAAAATATCGGCAAAATATCGCCATATTTTGAAAATATCGGCTATTTTTAAAAATCTGAAAAAATTGATTTTTTATTCTTGCTGATATTTTGCCGATATTTTCGCCGATATTGCCGATAAGATGTTTTCTGGACGCTCACTGATATTATCAACACTGGTATATAGTAAAGAATTGCGATATTTCTTGTGTAGGTTTCTCTGAGAAGCATGCTTCAATCCATAGCTCCAGAGATGTGATACTTCATGTTGAATAATAAATCTACAATCTGAGCTATCAAATTAATTATCAGACATAAGTGATCTAGCTATTTCACCTCTACTTGTATGTGCTACGCACCTGTATTTATGACCTATTTAGGGAACCCATTTCCTAAATTCCTGCCACGTGAAACTCTGGCTTTTCACAAAATATGTGTGAGCATACGTGGAATATGATTTTGTTTGCTTTTATCTTCAGCATCATGGCTTCTTTTTATTGTCCTTGCAGGGAAAATTGATGCAATATTTATGATTGTATATGTCATCCCTTCTGTTCAATCAAGTTTTTTTTCATGTTATCTCCTACTAAAGCAGACTTCCATTGATTTCGTAACAGGCTGGAGCATCTATTAGGGCTGATAAAGTGTTGCTTGATGCTCCGTGTAGTGGTCTCGGTGTCCTGTGTAAGGTTAGTATCAGTTGGTAATTGCTTTTCTGCAAAACATTTCAGATTTCGATATGATTTACCATTTATCTGACTGTCTTTCTCCTTTTTTTATTCTCTCAAGGTAATCAATAATTTCAATGCCTCATTTCTACATTTTCTGTATTAATCACATCACACATTAATTCATTAAAGTTTGTAGTTCATGATATCCTCCTTATTATTTTCCATATATTGCATGAAATCTAGCTTGTGAACTAATTATGTTTGTCATTGTTAGCAAGCGTTATCTTATTGTTTATTCCGTACATAGCTGAGTAGTTGCTTCTTATATTGACTCTTGAGATCTTTGCAGCCCATGCCATATGGAAATGTTATCATGTCTAAATAAATGTTAACAAAAAATATGATATATTATATTTCAATGTATGTAGAAACCAGATTTGCGTTGGAAGAGAACACTAAAGGATTTGGAGCAGCTAATATTACTGCAAGATGAGCTCCTAGATGCAGCTTCATTGTACAACCTAATTTCTTATTACTGCTTTTCCAGGAAGATCTTCATTTACAATTCCATAATTTTTTGAATATTAGTATTAGTAGTGGGTTGCTGGAGTTCTTGAGTCGTACTTTCCTTTTATCCAATGTTTGATAGCATATTCATCCTAAACGTGTCCTCTAACATTATTCAACTTTCAGGTTGGTGAAGCCTGGCGGCATTTTAGTCTACAGTACTTGCTCAGTAGATCCAGGAGAAAACAACGAACGTGTTGAATCATTTCTTACTAGACATCCAGTATGTATTTTTTTTACATTTAGTGAATGATGTAAATGTGGATTGTCAATCAAAGCTGATATTTCCTTAAATGAATGGAAGGCCTATATGTGTTTGTTAGCATAATTATAGATATGTTAAGATGTTAAAACATGTTTTTTATCACAGGAATTCATTGTTGAAGCAGTGCACAAATATGTTCCAAATGAGTTCATCTCGGAGGAAGGATTCTTCATTTCACATCCAACTAAGCATTTCCTTGACGGTGCTTTTGCAGCACGCTTGTTTCGTGTTTCTATTTAGATATAATCATATAACATTCTTTGAAGAATAAATAAAGTGATAAATTTCAGGTCTGTGGGGTGCATACATAACTTTCTGGTCTATTGAAGCAAAGCTTTAATATCCTTTTAATTAATTGTCAATAATGGACTAATTTTTAACTTCAACATATGTGTAATAATTTGAGTGTTTTATGAAAGCAAGAGGCTATCAGTGATGTTGAGTAATGAAGTTAAAGCTGTACAAACTAATTTGCATCTGATTATATTCACATTCCTAAGCAAGATAACTAACATCCAGATTGTGAGTTGCTTCTTTCTTAAACGTTTCAGCTATGATAGTGATGTCAAATCTATTAATCTATCTGAAAGAAGCTACAGCATCTTCATTGGAAATCCTCTAATAACTTGAAAGCATGCTTGCCTGGCTGGAGATGAAGGTGAAGTTGGCCTCGTTATTTATTGTGATGTGACATTGTGACACTCTTCTTGATTGTACCAATTTTGTATAGTGGGAAGGATTAAACTGTCAACTTGTCATGCACCATTAAGTACTTTATGCTTTTGTGTGTGTACGTGCATGCATGTGCAGCCAGCATACCAACCTTTTTACCTTTTCTGGCAGTTTATTAGTGTGTATGTAGAGACACTCGAACAATGAATCTTCACAATATCTGTGAAAAAATGGCAGAGAAATTTGAATTATTATTTTTTTATTATTACTATAACTCTGTTTTTCTTTGGTCAACTTTGGGTCATACTTTTGGGATATGTCGCTGCTTTAGCAATTCTCAGGGAAAGCCATATGAAATGGAGTAAGAACCAACCCTAAGCTGGTTGTGTGCAAGTTTAAGTGGCAGAGAAATTTGAATTATTATTTTTTCATTAATACTATAACTCTGATTTTCATTCGTCAACTTTGTGTCATACTTTTGGGACATGTCGCTGCTTTAGCAATTCTCAGGGAAAGGCATATGACATGGGGGAAAGGCATATGAAGTGGGGTAAGAACTAACCCTAAGAAAATTATTATTATGATTTTTGGAGCATGGGTTTCATGCTCAAGGTCTTTTATTTTATAGGTCAAGCACCCATTGAGTGCTTCTAGGGTTTGTTCTAGGTCAAGAAGTCAAAAGAGTCATTGTCATAAGTTGAAGACCCCTTTAGGCACAATGTAATTTGTAAAGAAAATTATTTGTCATTAAAAGTGTTAAAATACACTCCAAAACCAAGTCGGTCTGGAAGTGGGCAAGTCGGCCTAAAAGGAAGAACCACATCCACCTTGAAGAGCCTATATATAGGAGGAAACTCGACCTCCTTGAGAGACATTCATCAGTCAATCATTCTAGCAAAGGAGGAGGAAGAAGAAGGCAACAAAAAAGGAAGAGGACGAAGAAAAATTTTGTTTGGGCTATTTCTCTCACATGTGCGAAAGAGAACTAGGGTTTTCATCTACAAGTTCGATCTTGGAGAAAAGAAGGCAAGAAGATCAAGCGAATGTCACCAGAGGTCATCCTTGTTGAAGAATCTAGGGCAGTTAGAGTTAGAGAGATTCTTCTTAGCATGATAACTATTTGTGAGGTGTTTCAACTTATTTTTATTAGCACAATCTTCTCTTTGATATTATTAGAGTGTGTCTTCATTAGTTCATCAAATAACTAGCAAAAACAAAGAGACAAGAACACAAGATGTTGGATTTCTGCTAGGGCCAAAACCTCTCCCTCATGGAGAGGAAAACCAACAAATAATTCTTCTTATAGAGATTCCAATTGACGAATACCAAGACCATGACCCTTGACCTACTAGGTGACTCCAAGACCAAGACACCAATCCTCTTCTTGATGTTGAGATCATTAGCATCATTGTTACTACTTGACTGAGATCATGATCATAATATCACAAAGATCCTTATAGTTGTATCTTGCTTTATTCACCATGTCAACTTGGTCTTGTTCCTGCTGCACTATAATGGCAATAATTGAGATTACTGTTGTTGCAACACTGTTGTACCAAGACTTATGACAACATCCTCCTTGCACTGAGATCACAGTTGTGCCGAGAAGTTGTGTCACTGCAATGCTTGTCTAAGATCACAGTGATCCATCCAAAGTGATGGTCTACTGCCTTCATTCGAGCTTCTTGTACCACTATTCCTTTGTCCGCAATCTCAAAGAGGAGTTTGAAGATATCACTGCAATTGTGACCTAGGTTTCAAAAGTATGTCGCAACTTTTTTCTCAATCGAAGTTGCAGAGATTTGTGTTCACTCTCTTGCATCTCATCCGAGTCCCTATACCATTGTGCTTGACCGAGATTTTAGAGATGTATGCAGAGACATCTTTGCTCCTTATCTGAGGTTTCAAGATGTCCGAGATTCTAAGCTTTAGTGGTGAACTTAGCTGGGTTTATATAGTTGTCACATCTCCATAATAAGACGACATGTTAGGGTGAACCAATGTGTCTCTATTTTTGAGCCGACTTGTCATATATATATATATATGCATTAAGGCCAACATGAGTGCCTTCTTCATTGTGTCGCTGGCAATATACTTCTTTGGAGGATGGTGCTTGTCTTGGAGGGCTTCTTGACACTAGGTTGACCCATGTACATTACATAAATGCTCATAAAGAGCTCTTTAACATAATCTTGACTCTTTGACTTTCCTAGACCTATGGAATGAGCAAGAAACTCATTCATATAATTTTATAAAAATAATATTTCTTTTTCTTGACAAGTACAAAGATCAAAATTACATTGACAAATACCGAACCTAGTTACATTGTTCTTCAACACTTCCTCTTAACTAGGGAGGTATTTACAATGGTACTTAGTCATTCTCAATCTGAAGAATTTCTCATAAGAATCGGATTGGTAACCCCTCTGTATAGCAGCATATCAGTCAACATTGTCATAGCGCAAGGCCTTGACTAAGAACGCCATTTCTCTACGAGACCATGAGCTATATTGCTGGCGAGACCAATGATTTATACACACCATCATTGTCTCTCAAAGTACATACCCACCCGGGTGTTCATTGAATATGACCTTCTAGGACTATTCTTATCTTGGGTTCCCAACCCTCAAAGAATATCGATCCTCTTGCTTACTCTTATCTTGGATGCCCTACACATTCTTAAAGAGTATCGGATGCCAGATGATTACCCAACACTCCATTCTTTCTTCCCAGGTGAAGACAAGAATGTTGTGTATATCATGTATCTACATTTCCATTCATGGCCTCCACCTAGACTTATGGTTGTTAGTCCTGGTCTAGTGCATGACACATGAAATAGAAAAACACAACTGTTACTCTTTTGTAATCAGGGGTGATTTAATTCAAGCTCCCTCTTGATCAGGGACCTGTCAGAGCTCCCTCTTAGCTAGGAACTCTTCTATATATCATCAAATTTTTCTTTGTGGGTCCTTCAGCTGCTTGATCAACTTCTCTCCTTGATGTCATGAAATTTAGTTGAGCTTCTTCCTTGTAGGTTAACAACCATCGATCACTTTCCTTCTTATTTCATCATGTCATTCCTTTCTTCATGGAAAGTGACCTTCTTGGTACATATTTGGAACCTTCTTCTTATGGCTACTTTTCTCTCCATGCTTCTTTCAGGAGCTTCCATCCATTGCATGAACACTGGTTGTAGTTGTCCTTACAAGTCTTGTTCGAGTAGCCCTGCATGAACTCATCCAGATATTATTTAAGAAATTAAAACATTGTATTAAATCATACCTTACGAGATGGCTCTTCATGATGACATCTTCTTATAGGTATCAACATCCGCACATATTGTCACATCTCCTAAAGATATCCATTATCAAGGGTCTTCATTCTTTTCAGACTTTCATCAAAGTCTTCATATCTTTCTAGGAGCTTTCCTAGTCAAATCTTCTTGGTCTTTTGGATGTTGATTGCCTTCATTGTGGTTGCATATCTCACGGTCTCTTCCTTCCTCACACATTCCATAACTTTCAATCAGAATTTCTTTATTGTAGTCAATCACCTCATACTTCATATGAGGACATATTATGTTGATTTCATCTAGTGTGATTTATGCCTTCCTGCATCTTCTCAGAGGAAGAGATCCTTTTTCTCTTGATCATGCTTTTTAAGATAAAAGCAAAGATCCATATTACCTGCAACCATATGGCATAACATTATAATATTGAACACAAGCATACATACCTTATTTTACCTTTAGGTCATTGAGGCTTCTTCCAACAGCTTCCTTGATTGAAAAGATTTGCTTCATGTCAACATGGTGGCCTAGGTGTAGGCAATATGGACAAACGGTCGAAACCTGATTTAATTTCTTCTAACTCTGGCTGAATTTCTCCTTCTACTTCAAATGGTGTATCAGTCATTTATTGTTAGAGTGATCGCTTCATGAGTTTTTTCTTTTTGATCACCCCAACCTCATTATCGGGCATGAATCATACCATAGGCCTATTTTTCCTCTTCTGGACTATAATTCCATAGGAATTATAAAAACACACTATCGTTGCTTGGGAAATTGCGTTTTAATGCAAAATACACAGTTAGCAACTTTTTATTCGAAAGGAACAGAATAACACTATCGGCGCTTTAAAACACTATGGCGACTTATAAACAGTCTTAGTGTTAATTCCAAAGAATTACACTATCGTGCAAATCACCCTATCGGTGGTTAACTACCGGCCCTTCCAGTGTTCCTTTCTCTGACGCGATAACACGTGGTGTTATCGGAGATCGCAATCGGCGACTCCAATGTTCCCAATGCTAGGCTCCTTCTATTCCGGTCTTGCGATGTGATAAGCCTTGCGGACCTGATAACTTATCCACCCTGCTCTATAGTATTTCAGGTCCGAGCTATCAAAGTTTCGGACTTCGGCGGTTCCAAAGGTCCTTCCCGCTCCACTGTGGTTCAGCGATGCGATAATGGTTCGGACCTGATACGAGTATGAACCATATTTAATAAGATTTCAGGTCCTGAACTTCTTTCAGACTAAGTCTTTTCACGGGTTTCCTGTGTAAACAGAGTTTTCGCTTGTGGAACCCAACAATGCAGTTAACAGAGAACTAGGCATGCCGATACAAGAGGAAAACTCACCAACAAGCTTAAATAAAGTTATAATAGGAAAAACAGTGCCAAATCACCATTAACAAAGTTTAGAAGAAAAAAACTGAAACTGATACACACATAAAAATACCAGAAAACAGAGAACCATAAGTTCAAATGTGCAGAGGAAGGTTTTTTTTGAAGATCACAATGCCTCTGGGATCAACTAACTTAGAGAAGTTCCGTTATTTCTTTTTTAAAACAATAGATAAAGCCCCCTCGATCCTTATTCCTTTACAAAAGCATGCCAATTACATAGAGCGATTAAAGCAATTATCCATAAGCTTACTACAGCTTATCCACAAAGCGATTATTACAACTTGATCTTATTATTAAATTTTATTCTTATCCTAAGCTAGAAAAGCATGGAAATTGATGGCTAAAGGACCCCACTCCTTTGCCTGTAGATTTTTTTTTTTTTTTTTTTAGAATAAGTTTGAAGATTTTTTCCTCCAAGTCACATGCTTCTACATCAGAGTCCTGAGGACAAAATTTTTCATGGGCTCCTGTCCATGAGTTCATCTAAAGAACTAACCAGTTTCTGTAGCATGCTTTCTGTAACCCAGGTAGCTTCAGCGATTGGCTGATCCTTCCATTTTACCAAATACTGTAAGTACTCTCGTCCCCTTGTTTTCTTAAACACCTTCTTGTCCATAATTCTTTCTGGTTGCAATTCCTTTGTTGTGGGTAACTGTTTTACCTTGTGAATCTCTTGGGTCTCTTGATCCTTTTCTGTATCATTTGTAGTTTCACCTTCATATTGGTACAGGTTAGCAACATTGAAAATTGGTGATATTCCAACATCAAGGAGTAACTGAATCTCATAGGCATTTGTAGAAAATTTCCTCAAAATTCTGCATGGTCCAATTTTCTTGAACTTCAATTTGTTATACTCCCTTTTTGGAAACCTCTCCTTTCTAAGGTGTGCTAAAACCAGATCTCCAACTTCAAAGTTCATCTCTTCTTCTTATGTCTGCTCTGGTTTTGTACTTAATGTTACTATCCTGCAACTGTTGTTTTACTTGTTCATGTATTGCTTGCATTCTGAAGCAAAATCTTCTCCCTCTGCACTTCTCATTTCATCTTTTTCCAAGTTTCTTAATTCAATTACTCCTCTTGGATGCATTCCATAAACAATATGGAATGGACTTTGTCTTGTACTTCTGTTAGGTGAGTCATTATATGCATATTCAATGTGTGCCAACATTTGATCACATTGCTTTGGATGTTTTGTAGTAAGACTCCTTAGAAGATTGCCCAAACTCATGTTCACAACTTCAGTCTGTCCATCAGTTTGTGGATGATAGGCAGAGCTGAAACTTATTTTAGCTCCCAACTTCTTCCATAATGTCCTCCAAAAATGTCCAACAAATTTGGAATCCCTATTTGAGACAATACTTTTACGCAATCCATGCAATCTTACAACCTCCTTAAAAAACAAATTAGCAATGTGAGAAGCATCACTAGTTTTATAACATAGAATAAAGTGTGCCATTTTTTAAAATCTGTCCACTACAACAAGAATTGAATCATTACCTCTTTGAGTCTTTGGTAAGCCCAAAACAAAATCCATACTTACCATATCCCAAGGCCTATCTGGAATTGGTAATGGGATATACAAACTTGTGTTTTGGCTCCTTCCCTTTGCATATTGACAAACTTTGCAAGTTTTCACATACTTCTCCACTTCAGATTTCATTTTCGCCCAAAAATAAAATTTGTTTAACTACTCAGAAGTTTTCTCTACACCAAAATGAACTGCAAGTCCTCCACTATGTTTCTCTTTGATTAAGTTCTCTCTCATAGAACAGTTTGGTATGCACAACTGATTTCTCTTAAACAACAATCCATCTTGTAAGAAGTAATCCAACCATTTACTTCTATCCACTAAAACAGGATTTTTACAAGCTTCAAATGCCTCTTTAAAATCTAGATCTGTTTCATACAATTCTTTAAGAAAATCAAAACCCAACACTTGGATTTGACTCTCTTGAAATAATACACTTCTCCTACTTAAGGCAACTACAACTTTATTTGATTGGCCATTTATATGCTTCAAGACAAAATAGAAACCTTGAAGATACTCCACCCATTTAGCATGTTTCTGGCTAAGCTTTGGCTGCTGCATAATATATTGTAGTGCATGGTTATCTCAATAAAGTATGAACTCCTTTGACATTAGATGATGCCTCCATTTCTTCAATGACTGCACAACTGCATAGAACTCCTTATCATAAAAAGAATGCTTCTTCTTTGAATCATTCAACTTTTCACTAAAATAAGCTATAGGTCTGTCTTCTGGACTTAATACACCTCCAATAGCTTCTCCGCTGGCATCACACTTCACTTGGAAAGGTTTACTAAAATAAAGTAGAACCAAAATAGGCTTTTAAGTGATCTTTGTCTTTAACAGTTGAATTTTTTTTTTTTTTTTTGCTTGTATAATTTTTATATTCTGCTTCAACAGTCCATCTAAATGGTTGTTTATCTTTCTTTATGGTTTCAATAATAAAAGCATTGATCTTACTAAAATTCTTTATAAATTTCCTATAAAAACTAGCAAGACCAAGAAAACTTCTTACCTCAAAAACACTTTTAGGTGAAGGCCACTCCATGAATGCCTTGATCTTCTCTGGATCCATCTTTAGTCCTTCAACGGAAATAAAAAAACCCAAGTATACTAACTCTTCTTTCATGAATGAACACTTCTTCAAATTTAGCAATAATTTCTCTTGTTGTAGCCTTTGTAAGACATAATTCAGATGTCTCATGTGCTCCTCCTTAGACCTGCTGTAAACTAATATATCGTCCAGATATACTATTACAAATTTACCAATAAAATCTTTAAAAGCTTCATTCATGAGTCTCATAAATGTACTTGGTGCATTTGACAACCCAAAAGGCATTACTCTCCACTCATACAATCCTTCATTTGTCTTAAAGGTAGTTTTCCACTCATCCCCTTCTCTTATCCTTATCTGATGATATCCACTTTTAAGATCTAGTTTTGAAAAATACTTTGCTCCACTCAAGTAATCCATTAAATCTTCAATTCTAGGTAAAGGAAATCTGTACCTGATTGTGATTTTATTGATGGCTCTTGAATCTGTACACATTCTCCAACCTCCATCTTTCTTTGGACTCAACAATGTTGGTACTGTACAAGGACTCAAGCTTTCTCCGATCAGCCCTTTGTCAAGCAATTCTTGCACCTGCTTCCTAACCTCTTCATTTTTTGTGGGAGTCATTCTATACACTGCTTTGTTAGGTAGATTTGCTCCAGGAATCAAATCTATATGATACCTAATTTTTCTAATGGGTGGTAAGTCATTGGGCAAATCATCAACAATAATATCACAATAGTTCTCCAACATTTCTTGAATTTCAATGGGTAAATCAGAAACTTTAGTAGAAGTCATTATTACCTTGGGCTTGCAAATTACAACAAAATTTACCTCATTCTCTTTAATCTGCTTCAAGTATTCTTTTCCTCCTAGTAACAGAGTTTTTGGATCAGTCTTCTTTCCTGATGCATCTTCTTTTTGCAGAGGCAGCGACGTATGATTGACACCATCCTTTCTAAACTTGTAGGTGTTTCTTTTCCCATCATGCATAGCTCCTCTGTCATATTGCCAAGGTCTTCCAAGCAATATGTGACACACATCCATTTGCGTCACATCACATACAATTTTATCTTTATACTTACCCAACTGAAACTCCACTTCACACTATTCATTCACTAACAGTTGATGTCCCTTTTGTAACCATGACACCTTATAAGGTGTTGGATGTTTCATTGTCTTCAATTTCATTTTCTCCACCACTTTTGTAAAGACCAAATTATCAGCGCTGCCATTATCAATTATCATCTGACAACATTTCCCTTGAACCTTACACACTGTTTTGAATAAAGTCTTTATTTGTGATGGTTCAACTATCTCCTTTGCTGGCTTGAGAAAAACTTTATTAACTACCAAAGATTCTCCTCTTTGGTATATTTTCTTCTTCTGTCACTGTTGTTGTTGTTGTTGCTTCTCCCTCAGCTTGAGCAACAATGGCATTCCTTTGATTTGTTTCTGCTTTCTCTGGCACTCAAAAGCTCTGTGTCCCAGTTTGTTACATCTGTAACATCTTATTTCTCTTCCTCTTACTCTGCCTCCTCTTCCTCTATAAAAACTCCCTTTGCCTCTTGCATCACCTCTTTTGGGTGCACGCTGGGTTGAGCTGATGCTAGCTCCATCTTTAGGTGCTGTAGATCTTCCTCTACTACCTTGACTTCCCCTTCCTCAGAAAGTACCTCTTCCTCTGGCAGACTACTTCCTCATGAGTTTTTCTTGAGCTCTCAGTGCCATCTAATAAGCTTCCTCTACTGATTTAGGAGACAATACACTTATCTTGAATGTCCATCCTAAAACCATTCACATATCTAGACACCTTCTCATCTGTATCCTGAGTTTCTCTAGCTCTTATGCTTACCTTATAGAATTCTTCTGTGTATTCTTTCACTGTCATAGATCTCTGTATAAGATTTTGCATCTGTCTAAACAAGGTTTGTTGATAATTACTTGGTAGAAATTTACCTCTTAGCTTTGCTACCATCCTGCTCCAATTCTTGATAGGTTGCTTGCCAAGTCTCTTTCTATCTGCCTGCACTCCATCATATTTTGTTTCTTCATAATCAAAGAATTTCTCCATGCCATTAATCCAGTCTATCAATTATTCTAGATTCAGTCCTCCTTCATATATTGAAACCCCGATCTTTGGCCTAGCTGTGGATATCAACACTAACTGGAAGAATCTCATCTCAGGAGTAACTACTACAGCTTCCCCCTCTACAACGTCAACCTCAGGCTCACTAACATCTCCATCATCTATATTTCTTCTCGTTGTTAACGCATCCAATCTAGCTTGCATATGTTGCACAACTTCCATCACTTCAGCATTTGTAACAGGCTTGTCCTCTTCCACCACGTCCTCGTCTTCTTCCAACTCTGAAAGCCATATTAACTTTCCTTCTCCTGCTTTTGAGATTCAATTTAGTGTCAACAAGTTGCTCTGATACCACTAATGGTGGCCTAGGTGTAGGTGATATGGATAAACGACCAAAATCTGATATAATTTCTTCTAACTGGTTGAATTTCTCCTTCTACTTCAAATGGTGTATTAGTCATCTATTTTTAGACTGACTACTTCATGAGTTTTTCCCTTTTGATCACCCCAACCTCGTTATTGGGCACGAATCATACCATAGGCCCATTTCTCCTCTTCTGGACTATAATTCCATAGGAATTATAAAAACACACTATCGTTGCTTTAAAATAAGGAAACTGCGTTTTAACACAAAATACACAGTCGGCAGCTTTTTGTTCCAAAGGATCAGAATAACATAATCGGTGCTTTAAAGCACTATGGCGACTTATAAACGATCTTAGTGTTAATTCCAAAGAATTACACTATCGCGCAAATCACATTATCGGTGGTTAAATATCGACCCTTCTAGTGTTCCTTTCTCCGATGCGATAACACGTGGTGTTATTGGAGATCGCAATTAGCGACTCCAATGTTCCCAATGCTAGGCTCCTTTTGCTCTGGTCTTGCGATGTGATAAGCCTCACGGACTTGATAGCTTATTCACCTTTCTCTATAGTATTTCGTGTCCGAGCTATCGGAGTTTCGGACTTAGGCGGTTCCAAAGGTCCTTCCCGCTCTACCGTGGTTCAGCGATGCGACAATGATTTGGACCCGATATGGGTATGAACAAGATTTAATAAGATTTCAGGTCCCAAACTTCTTTTAGACTAAGTCTTTTCATGGGTTTCTTGTGTAAACAGAGTTTCCGCTTGCGAAACCCAACAATGCAGTTAACAGAGAACCAGGCATGTCGATACAAGAGGAAAACTCACCAACAAGCTTAAATCAAGTATATGATAGGAAAAACAAGGCCGAATCACCATTAACAAAGTTTAGAAGAAAAGAACCGAAACTGATACATGCATAAAAATACCAAAAAACAAAGAACCATAAGTTCAAATGTACAGAGGAAGGTTTTTTTATGAAGATCACAATGCCTCTGGGATCAACTAACTCAAAGAAGTCCCATTATTTCCTTTTTAAAACAATAGATAAAGCCCTCTCGGTTCTTATCCCTTTACAAAAGCATTTCAATTACATAGAGCGATTAAAGCAATTATCCATAAAGCTTACTACAACTTATCCATAAAGCAATTATTACAACTTGATCTTATTCTTAAATTTTATCCTTATTCTAAGTTAGAAAAGCATGGAAATTGATGGCTAAAGGACCCCACTCTTTTCCCTATAGATTTTTTTTTTTCTTTAGAATAAGTTGGAACATTTTTTCCTCCAAGTCGCATGCTCCTGCATCACATCACATCATTATCTCATGGATTTTGTAAGTTGGAATTCTTGTTGAAACGTTTGTCTCCTCTTTAAATTAGTGAACCCTTCGATGATCCAAGTGGCTCCAAACGCAGGCATAAATCCAAGAGGACTCAGAAAGGGTCAAAATTCAAAGTGGTCAGATCACTCCGAAACTAGCACGAGATCGAAGTGCTCGTTGCCATGATTCCAACGATGCGAACAACACTCAATTTCGAGCTTATATGAGGGAGAAAGATCCAGGCAAAGTTTTGGTCAAAGTTGGGCAGTGGGCCAGGTTTAAGTGTCCTACAAATTCATCGTCATCCAGACATGGAATCTGGCTCCCGAGGAGTGGAGGAATTTGTTGGATACTTAATTTGTCTAATATCCCCTATATTAGACAAAACCAAAACAATGTTTATATATATATATATATATATATATATTATATATATATATAACATTAATGAGGTGGCTGGCCATGATCCCGCCACCCCCATCGAGCCTGAACCATATCATTAAAACATATTTTTAATTAAAAAATGGCCGACGGGCCGTGACCCCTGCCGACCCAACCACATTACATTAATGTTAACGTCAAGGTAGGCAAGCCACCTCCGGTGGACCTGGCCCACACCCCCACCAAACATCATATATGTATATTAACAGAACCGGTGGGAGTTGAACCCACGGTCGGGTCCACCGGCCCCACCCACATGGTGTTCCCACGTTTGAATGCAACCAAACCACACCATAAACCAAACGCGCCCAACATGTAAACGGTTACAACACATGCATAACCACCACATCAAATCGTGCTCGTTTTGTAATGAAACAAAAAAGCAAACCACTGTTTTTGGGAGGCCGGGGAATTTGAAACCATAACCTCCGCCTGCCTAGTCTCTTACACCACCGTTGGGCCACAAAGCTCGACATTGATAACTCCGCCCACGTTTTCATATATAAACCATGCTTTTGCTCACTCGGCGAAGGGAGAACAAAGGTGAAACGGGGAACGGAATAGTGGAATTGTGAGCCAGGCCAGAGATGGAGCCATGTAGTTTCAGGCGGCAAAATGATGGCACACTTTTCGAGACATAATTTTTGTAAGGAATCTTAAAGATTCCTTGGGAGGTTAAAATTCATTTTATCATAATGTAATCAAATTTATAGTCATTTTTCTCAGATTTTCACAGGGAACGCAATGGCGAGGTCGCATTTTTTTTTTTAGCAACATATTTGCAGATTCCCAGTGGAGGAGAATCTTGAGGGAATCTTCCAGAATCCTTGGGCGTTGAAATTCGCCAGATTCAGAATGCATCCAACTTTATACTCATTCTTCTCAAAATTTCTCAAGGATCTCAATGGTGAGATCAATTTTCTGATTTGAGTTAGAAATCTCCAATCAACTGAGAGGAGGGAATCTTGGAGAATCGCGAGGGAATCTAAAAGATTCCTACAGGCCCAAATTTTGCTGGTGTCAGAATTCAGAAAATGGATAATCAATTTTACACTTCTCGACGACACAAATTTAGTGGTGCACTCAGTTTGTGCCGCTGAGCCTTTTATTTTTCGGCCATTTTCCAGATTGGACTGATGGTGTCGGAGTTCAAAGTGGACAATCGATCTTATGCCATGTGACGCCACGATTTCGATGGTGCATTTAGATCCAACAGCGGAGTATTCTATTCTTTAGCTGGCATCAGAGTTGAGGTATATGTTGTGTTGTTGCCATTGACATCTTTGATCATTCGCTGTGAGATGTACTATGTTGTTTCGATTCCTGCTTGATATATGATGTGGAATCTGTGTCTATTTCATGTGAGATGTATTCATCATGGATTGTTATGTATGTTTTTTATTGAGATCCCTTTGTTTCCATGATGGCAGGAGACTCATTGTCACCATGGGTGTTTTGGTTGAGATCACTTTGATGCCATGATGCCGGGATACTCATTGTAACCATGTGTAAGTTTATGTCATGTTGATAGGAGGTCTGTTGTGAGTGATAGTTCCTGTAGCAGAACGTCTCGTGGAGAGACTTTGCCACTCATGTAAAAGGCACATATCCTTGTATGAAAAAAACATAGTCCATGTACATCTTCACCATTTCTAGCATTGAATGAAGCAACCAACACCATATTAACATCGAGCCCAGAGACATAGTCCACACTGGACGAACTCCGTTATCAACGTCTTGTGTTTTATGTTGCTAATTCTTGTCATGTTCCCTCTTCTTAACAACATGCATATATGTTCATTTATGCTCTTTTAAATGCAATTCTAACAACATGACGGAAATAAAAGATCTTGGTTAAATCTGGGAGTTGAGTCAACTTGGATCAAGTTTGGTATCAGAGTGGTCTTTGTGTGGATATGAATTGCGAGCATGAACAATGGAACGTGTAGCGATAGAAGATGACATAGCAATGTACGAGACCATGCTCAGAGTGTCCCAAAAGGTGGAAATAATGTATGAAGCTCTACAAAAAGAGACAGAGGAAAAGCAACGAGTGCAGCTTAAGTTGCAAGCCATGGAAGGAGCCCTAGAAGAACTAAAGCACAACAACTAGAGTCTTCAAGCAGATAACGCTGAATTGAAGATGCTTCTACAAGAAGAGAAAGAGGAGAAACATAGTTTGCTACAACAACTGCCAACTAAGGACGAGGCCTTGGAAAAACTGCAACGTGACCTATGTGAGGTAAAAAGTAGTTCTCCGACTTCATGTATGTTTCCTGATAATGATTTCGCTGTTTTTGAAAATCATACCACAGGAATTGGCTCCAAATTGTTGAAGAAAATGGGGTATGAAGAGAAAATCTTGGGCATTAATGGCCAAGGCATTGTCATCCCCATCAATGTAGAGGAATTACCTTGTTAGGTAGGACTTGGGTATGTCGGGAAGGAAGTTGGGGAATGCACTAAGACAGCTAGCGAACCACCAACAACAGATGATGAGAAGCCCTCATCAGTTCTTTCCAACTCAACAGTGGAGGTAAAAGACGCTAATTCCCCTTCGGTTTCATCTTCACATAGTATGATTTCTATTGGAAATGTGGAGATACCAATTACAGGGACAAACATGAGGCTCCTACCAGGATGAGGTACAAGGAAGGAGAAGAACTTGGTGTTAATAACCAAGGCATAACTCAGCCATTGAAGGTTGTGCATAAACCTTGATTTGCAGGCTTGGGATACACCGAAGGAGAATGCTCGAATGTGTTAGATGCTTCCGAGACATTATTGCAATCTTCGAGGAAAGAGAATGATGGGAGCACATCACCATCATCCCATGGCAGTGCCCATTGCAGGGAAAGAGATGAGGCAAGCTCTCATCGCCATATTTACACCAGAGACAGTAAGGAAAGGTATAACAACTCTCAATACTCGAATGTTCATTTCAATTACAATCATGTTGTTAATGATGGACATAAATCAAGGCATCAAAAAACATGTACTTTTTGTGGATTACATAACCATACATTTGTTGAATGTTGGAAGAGAATGGCAACACGAAAAAGGATGAGGCATGAAAGACCCACTCAACAACAGGTAAAGAAACATGTTAAGCGGATCTGGAGGACGAAGATGTATTGCAGTCATTGCAGTAGAAGTGGTCACCAAAGGGCCACATGTTGGAGGCTCCATCTAGAGCAACGCCTTAAAGACAAAGCGCCGATGCATGAACCAGTTGAAAAAATCGTTCAACAAGCAAAACCACCACAGGGGGATGACCCATTCACATCGATAAGTGAAAAATAGTTTCTAAATATGTTAGCTTTTCATGGTCGTGCTTTTGTAAATCATTTGTTGCATTTTAAAATGTGAAAGTGATGATGTGTTTTCCATCACTTGTTAAGCAACAATGATGTCTGGTCTTATTTTGTGTTGCATTTTACACTGTGAAAGTGATTTGTGTTTTCATCACTTGTTAAAGCAATAACACTGTTTGGTCTTATTTCTGTAAATCATGTGTTGCAGTGATGATGTGTTTTCCATCACTTGTTAAAGTAACAATGCCATGTTGGCCTTGTTTTCATAGCTGGAGTATTGTTTCCATTTTGATGTAAACTTGACCACCAAGTATGCGTTATAAACTCGTGGCAAGTATGGGATGCTTGGGTCATTATTTGATCATGTAAGTCAAACATGTAATTTGAAAAACAATGTACTACAGGTTTGCAGAGGTCGCAGGTGTCGGCTCATCACTTATGGTTCCGAAAGACAAAGGTGAAGGAGAAGGAAGGGTGACCTATGAGATACTTGTAAGTGCAGACAAGGTACAAAGAAGTTGTAGAGTATTTTCATGCTTTTAGAGAACCAAAAGCTCCTCAGTGGGGAAGATTGATCCAGGTGGCTCTAGACACAGACAGAAATCCAAGAGGACTAAGAAAGGATCAAAATTCAAAGTGGTTAGATCACTTCCAAACTAGCACCAGATCGAAGTGCTCGTCGCCCTGATTCTAACGGTGTGAATGACACTCAATTCCGATCTTGTATGAGGGAGAAAGATCCTGTCAAAGTTGGGCAGTGGGCCAGGTTTAAGTGTCCTACAAATTCATCGTCAACTGAACATGGAATCTAGCTCTGGAGGAGTGGATGAATTTGTTGGATACTTAATTTGTCTAATATCCTTTATATTAGACAAAATCAAAACAATGTTTATATATATATATATAATTTAAAGAGGTGTGGGGTCATGTCGAACCTGAACCAATCATTAAAACATATTTTTAATTAAAAAAAGGTCGACGGGCCGTGACCCCTGCTGGCCCAACCACATTACATTAACGTTAACATTGGGGTGGACGGGCCATCTCCGATGGACCCAGCGCACATCCCCACCAAACATCATATATATATATATATATATATTAACGAAATCGATGGGAGTTGAACCCATGGTCGGGTCCACTGGCCCCGCCCACATGGCAGTCCCATGTTTGAATGCAACTAAACCACACCATAAACCAAATGCGCCCAACATGTAAACGATTACAACACATGCGTAACCACCACATCAAACCGTGCCTATTTTATAATGAAACAGAAGAAACAAACGACCATTTTTGGGAGGCGGGGGGATTTGAAACCATAACGTCCACCTGCCTAGTCTCCTCCGCCACCGTTGGGCCACAATGCTCAACATTGATAGCTCTGCCCACGTTTTCATATATAAACCATGCTTTTGCTCACTCAGTGGAGGGAGAACAAGGGTGAAATGGGGAACGGAACGAAACGAAGGCCAAACAGAACATAGTTGCGGGGGAACGCCCCCCCCTTCGAACTCGCTCCCGAAGCGCGCTCCGGGCGGGAGCGGCTCGGGAGCAGCTCGGGAGCGCGCTCCCTAAATCGCTCCCAGACGGGAGCGATTTTCGGGAGCGCGCTCCCTACCTGAAA
>APFE031395547.1:119160-159286 GCA_000404065.3 Pinus taeda | reverse complement strand
TCATTATCATGTCAGTGTCTAATGAGTCATTTTACACCTTGTTCATGCTTCAGTTGTGCCTTGGCAAGTTCATTTCCCTCTTCTAGGGTTTTGAAGCCAATTTCTCTTGGATGGTCAAATCAATGGAAAAACTTGTTTCCTGATGTTCATACACCTTCCCCTATCCTTAAAGTACCATATCATACACTTTCCAACACTCAGATTCCCCAAAATCCTCATTTTTGCACAAACCCTAGTTTCTAGCTACAACCTGGCAATTTTCTAGGTTTGGCCTGTGATTTGCCCTTTTGGACCCCTTCCCCTCACTCAATCTCTGAGATTCCACTTTACCCTGCTTCCTAACATCCCTCCCCACTCCCAAAAATTTCCCCAAGAATTTAGAAGCCCCCTATCCCCTTCATTTCGCTTCATTTCGACCAAATTCCTTGTTTCACACATCAGGGCAAGTTTCACTCCAATGATGTTTCAGAGCAGTCAGAGATGAATTTTGGAAAACTGAGAGAGGTTTTTGTCCACAACATGCCAAAGAAGAAAAACCTCTTTCACTTTTTGCACAGGTGTCACGGTTTTAAAGAAATGTCAAAAATACCGGCGAGAACGAAGGTGCTCCAAGGACGGTTGGCCAAAACACAAAAACGAAGGAAAACGCCCGATCCACTCCAAATTTTGGCCCAAGCCTCTTTGGCTGAGCATGGTACTTGATTGGGGACTCCCAGCCCAAATTTCAAGAAATTTGGAGAAAATTTTGTCATTTGTGAATTTTTTGTGCAATTTACAGGTTTTGGCCATTTGAAACGCCGCGCCCCGCGCACGGCTGTTTTGAAGGACTGCTCGGAATTTTGAAAACTTGGCATTTTTGGAAAGGGCATGCAAAGAGAAAAATTACCAATACTTGGGAGAAGCTTGATTTTGAGATTTGAGCCTCCAAAAGCTCAAAATACATCAAAAAAATGACCTTCTGCCCACTTTTTGAGTTGCAGAAAGTGACCTTGGGAGAAATGGTTTTTGAGGGGGCAAAACAACTCCAAATGCAGAAATTCCACTTGGGATGGCAAGTAGACAGACCAAGCTTTCCAATGATCCATCTTGCACCTGATTTGGACCAGTGGAACCCACTCAAAAGTTGCTGCAAAGGGGCGCGGCAGTGAGAGCCAGGGGGCGCGGCAGTGAGAGCCAGCTTTGCCAGAATTGACCTTTTTGTCAAAAAACACTGTTTTGACTATGGTTGACCATTTTTACTTGTAGATGATGGATAAATGTAATATTTTCATGGCACTTTGATAGATTTTATCTCTCTTTACCCTTCTAGAAGCTTCCTTGATGTAAAAAGTGAATAATTAATGCATGAATCAGTTAGCTAAGTAATAGAGGCAAGTTGTTGGACTGCCTATTATTTAGTGCTTAATTTAGAATTAGTTCAAACTGCTCCTAGGAAGCTGAGCTCGACCCCTAGAGGTGGGGAAAGGAGTTAGATGGTCTATATTATGCTCTCTCTTTCTCATTTTCATGGTTGGACTCTTGTGGGAGAAAGCTTTATTGTATATTGTACATCTATCTTTGCAATTTGAAGAAGAAGAAGGCCAGGGTTTTGCAGACATCCTTGTGGATTCTTGTGGATTGTTGTGTTGATGGTGTGTTCTTTACATGTTCCTGTAAGTTTGTTTATGTATTCTACATCTCTCTTTTGCTTCTATTTGGACAGATGAAGTGGTAAAGTTTGAATACATGCTTTGACATGCT
Organism: Pinus taeda; assembly: GCA_000404065.3. Lineage (NCBI taxonomy): Eukaryota > Viridiplantae > Streptophyta > Pinopsida > Pinales > Pinaceae > Pinus > Pinus taeda. Next base: position 157,546 of record APFE031395547.1, on the reverse strand, counting down.
CAGCTTTTTAGTTTGTTCAAAATTTATGTTTTCTGCTATCTAGAGAGAATTCAAATGGTTGTTTGCCCTCTTTAGCTCCTTCCCTATCATCCCTGATCATCCATCTCAGATTAAGGCATCAGCGCTCACTCCTACCTTGCCCCAAAGATCCCCCTGCAAAAACTGTGCTCAATCCCCGCACCCTAAATTGCACTCCCTCCAATTGCCACCAAAAAAAACCAAAATTTTTTAAATCAACCCTATTTATCAATTTACTAGCCTAAAATCTTTATTCCTAATTGGTCATCTTATCATATTGAAAGATCTAACGAAATCTGACCCGAGAGAGCCTTCTCATACCTCGTAGGGCTAGCTACGAGGTGAAATGGTTTGATGTAGCCTTGAGAGTTTGTCTATCTCAGCCTAGGTGAATTCCAAGCGCTAACAGGAGAAAATGAAGAGAGTGTTCTTATCGAAATATCAGGAATATTGTAAAACTAGAGATATTCAAGATGAAATCTTTACTATTGTGCAAAATGATGATGAGATGCTAGGGGACTACTTGGAGAGATTCCTGTACATCCTCCAAAGGTCAAAGCACAAATTTGATCTAAGTACCATTAGAACCTTGTTCTTACATGGGGTTATTGATGATGCTAGGAACAATCTAAATCTATTAGGACAAGGGGATATTGCTCAAAAATATTTTGATCAGATCTGTGACTTGTGCAGGAAATTCTCAAGAAACCAATTTAGATCTGGTAAAGGAATTCAGAATACAAATAGGAAAATTGAATCTACCGATGCTATGATTATTGGATTAGAAAACAAAATGGACAATATGAAAATTGAAATAATGAACACTGTTAGTAAACAAATAGACTCTATGAAGTTTCAGCAAAAACTTGTAGAAGAGCAAGAGTCATTGTTTATTTTTTGTCCAATATGTAGAAGAAAGCATCCTTTAAGAGAATTTCCTCTAGATATTAAAGAAACTAATAAATTTGCAATTTGTGCAGACAACCATGCTATAGAAAAATGTCCCTCCATACCTGGGCTAAAAGCTATACTTGAAGGAGGACAACCTGAAGTCGAATCACTGCATGTTATGGGAGCACGAAGAAATTGGCCTCAGGTAAGTGCAGGTATGGTTCCTGAACCTCCACCACATTTTTTTGGTTATAATGCACACTCATATTCCTATCCTAACACTAGTCACTCTCAAAATTGGAAGCATGGGAACCAATATCAGTATGGACAACCCTCCCAATATTGGCAACAAGGATGGATAGAGCCAAACCATTCACATCATTCACATCATTCCTTTCTTGCACCTATGTAATCATACCCTCCTACATATGCACCTTACCAAATGCCACAACCATCATTAACTCAGCTAAGTAAACCCATGCCACCATTACCTTTACCTCCATCGTTTCTACCTTCTCAGCTGCGTACTCAGCCTTTGCCCAACCCCAATAATAAAGCGGTACAAATGGTCCATTCTATGAACCTGCTTTCTTCATCCAGATATCAGACTATGCCAATTGGAGTTAATGATCTCCAATTGAGATAAAAAAAGGTAGTAGCCTCAGAAAATCAAAAGTAGCCTATGGTGATTATCAATGAGAAAGGAGAGAAGGAAACTCCTGACCATTCTGAAAAAGATGACACCATTCAGCCTATCCTTGTACATTTTGAGCCTTTGTCATCTTCTTCCAACCGACCTCCCTATCCAGAGAGCTTAGTTGTGGAGAAGAAAGATCCCATTTCCGTGTCTAGCCTGGTTTCTAAGCTTAGGAACCTTTTCATAAGGGTACCTTTACTCCAAGCTATTAAAGAGATCCCCATCTATACAAAAATCATTAGGGAAATCTGTCTCAAGAAGCCAGGAAGGAGAAGAATGGAACCTCAAACTATTCAATTTGTTGGTAGAGCAGCAGAGTTAATGACGGGGTGTATGCACATGGAAAATATACGGACCCTGGAAATCCTGTTGTCTTTGTTCAGATAGGTGATACCCTTCTCTCCAATGTACTTATAGACCTAGGGGTAGCCATTAATGTTATGACCAAGAAAACCATGGCTCAACTTGGATTGGTCCATATTCGTCCCACTGCCATTGTGCTTGAAGTAGCGGATAGATCTAAAATCAAACCGGAAGGGGTATTGGATGAAGTGGTCATTTCCCTAGACTCTTGGGAATATCCTGCAGATTTCATTATGCTTCAGCTAAATAATCCTATGGGAGGGCATCCCTTGATCTTGGGATGACCATGGCTTGCTACGACTGATGCTTATATCGGATGTCATTCTGGTGATATGTATATTTCCCATGGAGATTCGAGGAAGAAGGTCACCTTATGTCCACCCGCTAGATCCATCGAGGAGCTCCGAGACACTTTATGGTTAGACTATAGTAGTGATGAGGAGAATTGACTCATTTCCTTGATACATTAGAATGTTGAGTCCTCACAGGAAGGTTAGATTCAAGACTTCTTGAAAAATATAGACACCACGCTTAATTTTGAGTCATTGAGTCAGATTTTAAGTCTAGATTTTCAGGAAACATATGAATATCTACCTCAATCACCACCATCTCTAGCGACACCTTTGTGTACTTTTGAGCCTAATACTACTCTTGTTGAGATTAGTCCAGGTAAATCCTTATATATCAGTTTAGAATTGGATCCTTCTCAACAAGGGAAGCTTGTGAATTCATTGCAAATCCATCTCAATGCCTTTGGGTTATGAAGATATGAAAGGCATCCCTCTTGAAACTTGTACACACCATATTTATATTTAGGATGGAGCCTGACCTGTATGACAACCCCAAAGGCAAATCAACCCACCTCTAAGAGACATTGTAAAGGAAGAATTGCAAAAACTCTTAGATGCTGATTTTATTTGTCCCATTTCTGATAGCCAGTGGGTCTCTCAATTAGTATTAGTCTTGAATAAAGATGGGAGATGGCGCATTTGTATTGACTACATAGAATTGAATAAATCAACTCTCAAATATTACTTCCCCCTTCCTTTCGTTAATCAGGTACTCGATACCCTTGCTGGTAAGGAGTACTTTTCTTTTCTAGATGACTTTAGTGAATATAAATAGATATAGATAATACCCGAGGATCAAGAAAAAACCACTTTAACATGTCCATGGGGTACATTTTCTTACTGAGTGCTTCCCTTTGGGCTATGTAATGCCCCAACTACCTTTTAGAGGGCAGTATTGGCTATTTTTGTTGACCTTGAGTTTGTAGAAATCTATATGGATGTTTTCTCTGTGTTTGGTGATTCATTTCAGGAAGCCCTCAAGAATCTAGAAAAAGCGCTTCTTTGTTGCCAAAAAGCTCATCTCACCTTGAGTTACAAGAAACGTAGATTAATGTGCAAGGCAGGAGTGGTTCTTGGTCATCTTATTTCTGACAAAGGTATCCAGGTTGACCCTGCAAAAATAGAAGTCATTTTGAGTCTCGCTGTACCCAAAACTCAAAGGGAAGAAAGAGGCTTTCTAGGACATGTGGGCTACTATAGGAGATTCATCGAGAATTTTTCAAGGATAGCTACCCCCCTTTTCCGACTTTTGGCTAAGGATAGTGAGTTTTCTTGGTCCACAGCTTGCCAATAGTCCTTTGAGACATTGAAGGAAAAATTAGTCCAGGCACCAGTTTTGAGAGGACCAAACTGGTCCCTGCCATTTCATTTTTCCTCTGTTGCCTCACATACTACTATTGGCCTAGCTTTAGGACAAGAAGAAGACCAACAATATTATGCTATTTATTTCATTAGTAAAACCTTGTCACTTGCCAAACTCAATTATATGGTTACTAAGAAAAGTTTTTAGTTGCAATTTTTTCTATTAATAAACTCAGACATTATATTATAGGATATGAAGTCTTTGTACATACTGAACATTCTGTAGTAAGATATCTGATGAATAAACCATTAACTAGCAGTAGAGTGACTAGGTGGTTACTATTGTTATAGGAATTTAATATTACTATTGGTGATAGACCAGGAAAATCAAATGTAGTAGCAGATTATCTTTCAAGGTTAAATAATCCTGGTGAAGCAATTCCTGTTGATGATGATTTTCCTAAAGAACATATTTTTTCTGTGTCAACAAAATCCCCATGGTTTGCTGACATAGCTAACTATTTAGCTAGTGGAAAATTACCAACTCACTTATCCGCTCATGAAAAACGAAATATCGTTCAAAAAAGTGTTGCATATCCCTGGATCCAAAGAGACCTCTTTTACATCAGGGCAGATCTCATTATCCATAAATGTGTAAGAAAGGAATAAGTGTTTAATATTTTAAAATATGCCGATGATGAAACTTGTGGGGGTCGCTTTGCTGATAAGTGGACTGCATGCAAAGTGTTACGAGGTGGATATTTTTGGCCTTCCTTGTTTAACGATGCCAAATAATATGTCAAGCGATGTGATAGATGTCAGCAAGTTGGCCAGCCTAAGAAAACCAATGAAATGCCTTTATGTCCTCAGTTATGATTGAGCCTTTTGAAAAATAGGCCATTGATTTCGTATGACCAATAAATCCAGCATCATCAAATAAAAAACATATTTTGCTTTGTACAGATTTTGTTACGAAATTGGTAGAAGCTAAAGCTATTTCTTTTGCTATTGAAAGAGTTGTTGCTGATTTTATTTTTACTGAAACCTTTACTAGATTTGGTGTGCCTAGAGAAATTGTTTCTGACAATGGACCACAGTTTATTTCTAATCTGGTACAAGGTGTGATGGAGCAGTGTAAAATACGGCACAAGAAATCTACAATGTGTCACCTGCAGAAATGGTCAGGTGGAGTCCATGAATAAGGTGATTGAGTCGATTCTCACAAAGATGGTAAATAGGCACAGAAAGGATTGGGATGACAAATTACCAGAAGCATTGCGGGCCTATCGAACCACTTGGAGAAACAACATAGGACACACACCATATGACCTAGTGTACGGAAAACAAGTCCTCTTGCTGATAGAATTTCAGATCAATACTTTCAAAACTACAGTCCAATTGGGGCTAGATCTCTCTGAAGCATAGCAGCAACGTCTTCTATAGTTAAACGACTTAGATGAATTCTGAAGGGATGTTGTTCAACAAAATATTTTGGTTCAACAACAGCACAAGAAGTGGCATGACAAGTCCATTCAAAAGAAGCCGTTCCAACCAGGTGATTGGGTACTCCTTTACGATTCTAGATTCATATATTTTAAAGGAAAATTCCATACACGTTGCATGGGACCCTATGAGGTGGTCAAAGTGTTCAAAAATGGAGTGGTAGAAATTAAAACTATTGATGGATGGAATTCTGTGTTCCTGGTAAACGAGCATAGATTAAAGGTATATTTTCATCCCTTTACTAAAGTAGATTTTATGTGCCAAGTCTAACAACCATTTGAAAAGGCGTTGGCAGGTGGTAACACCAACCTGTTGAAGATTTGATTCCTTCTTGTCCTTATTGAAAAAATAATAAAAGAAAAATAAGAAGAAAAAAATGACAAAAATAAAAAGTATAAAAAGAAAAAAATTCCTGTAATTATGAAAATTAGTTGACTGACATGATTGTAGAAGGACCAACCTGAAAACCAGCATGCTGGCAGGAAGATCAAAATTTTAATAAAAGGGGAATGTTACTTGATTTTTAGATATGGTGGCATTTACCCAAGTTTGGGGTAACTATTTATGCAAGTAAACGCTTACTTCCCGCTGTAGTTATTTTTTTTTTGCACTAGTGCAAGTAGATTTCAAGGTAAAAGCTTTTCCTTTCTTCTATTTCCCATTTCGAAAATTTCCACTAGTTTCTTTTCTAATCCCCAATGAATTACCTTCCTATTTCTTCTAAGAAACTACCCTTGCCTGATTTCATAAAATCCCTCTTTTCCCTTGAATTTTTTCCCACATTCCATTTCGTTTATCCCTCTTGGTGATATTGTTTCAGGAATCCCTACTATAATGTTCCTTCCCATTCTAACATTTTTTACCCCCTTTCCCACTTCTTTATTCCCTCATAAATTGATTGCAGAATTTGATGTAGTCAATCTAGAAGGCATGCTTGTGAAACACCAAAGGATGGAAAATAATTTTTTCTTGTATAATGAGGAATTTTTTTTTAAGTCTAGCTACATAATTATGTTCTATCATATTTTATGTTTTGGTAAAATTCCCTGGTGCAAGATGCACAATGTAAGCACAACGTAGTGCAAGCAGGTTTAGTGTAGGAACGCAGCTGACATTGAAATCAAGTAAAATTCACACAGTCCAGGAGTGTTTTATCAAGGATATTTATGGATCTTTACTTTCCTGCACATGAGTACTGATATATCATAGCATTGCATGTTTCAATTAATACTTTGTTTTATCATTTACTGACTTAGGAAAAATCTTTAAAGTGCAAGGCATATAGGGTTTTGAAATCTAATTTTTTTAATAAGTGCTGAAGTATGTCTTGATTAAATTATGAAGTGAAATATGGGATAGTAGTGTTGTTTGATAGCCTGTATCCACCTTCCTTGAAATAATTTTGCATTGCTTGTCCATTATTACCTTACCTCGTAACCCAATCATTGTAACTTATTGAGCCACCGCCGCATAAACCTCCACTCCACTCAATCATTATGACTCACCTACAGTGGGTTGATACGAATTTGCACCTAATACGAAGAGTTGTTTTCATCATGATCGAGTGAGTGGGACTGAAAAGATGGATGGGGACGAACCTCCGGCATAAATTTCTCGGCAAAGAATTGGTGTCACTCGCTGGAATTATTTCAAGGGTGTGATCGGAAAGGGTGAAGTGCAGTTCAAAATGGCACCTGTAAGGAGTGAGCCATTGTCTTTGTAGGAGATTGAGAAAACCACAGAGTACCAGAATAGTCTTGCACTATTGCAAGAATCTGGGTTCCTACCATTCTTACAAAAGTTTGATGGTTTCGACATGGTTGTGGTACTGGAGTTTGCAAGGACATTTAAAGGAGGCTGAGTTAGGGTTGTATCGTTGAAGTTCAAAGTTACAGAAGAGTCTATTGCGCAAGCTACAAGCTTTCCACTTACAAGAGAGCATTGGTTTAAAAAGGAGCAGCTCAAGAAGAAACGATGGCACCGGTTCGTGGTTGAAAAAAAGCTTAAGGTTGATTGGAGGAAGGGACTTTTACAGAGCGCCATGATCAGGAAGTGGCGAGACGTCCTGTTCATACCACCTAAATTCATGATTGGAGAGGAATGCTATACATTGGGGTTTGTGTATCACCTTCGATTGTTGCTGCACTTTGAGTCGAAAAAATTGATTAATTCCCCTTACTACCTGCTCAGGAGTCTTGAGAAAATAATGAATGGCATGCAGAGTGGAAACAAAGCCAAGTTGCAAAAAAGCTCTACCATCATGGGATTATCATGATTCTGGTCAAGAAGAAGCTGGAAGAAAAAGGAGTAACTTTGGGGAGCATTCTTGAAGGATTTTTGAGCAAGGAGTGCAGAGAAGTCTGCTAGCACGAGTACAAGTAAGAAAAGGAAAGTAGAGAAATTGTCACCTGCCAACGAGAAAGATGAAAGCACACCAGTGCAAGCAGGGAAGAAGAATGTTGAAAATACTCCACCCTCTACTAAGAAGAGAAAGACCAGAACCTCGATGAGGAGGAAGAATATCTCCCAAGGGACAAAACTAGTTAAGCTCTCCGATTATAATCAACGAATCACCCCAAGTTTCTCCTAAAGTTCATAATCTCTCAGTTCTTGTAAATGCAGCAACACACACTATGGAAAATGAAGAGAACGCAGAAGACGATGTATTGTTGTCAACTTTTGTTAGTAGATTAAGAAAGAGGAAGACGACACTGAGTACCCGTGAAGTCCAAATAGAGGGTCATGAGGATGAAGAAGAGCAGCATATAGAGACCCTCGATAATTTTAGTGAATTGGACATTGAAACTCTCAGTGCTTTCAAGGAATGAGGTACTGAAACTCTCACTGTTTTAGAAGAATGGGGTAATGAAGTCCCTACTGTTTTAGAAAGATAGGGTATTGAGACCCTTGTTGGTCTGAATGGACAGGGTACTAAGTTCCCTGAGGAACTGGAAGAACAGGGTATTAAAAGCCCTAAGGAGTTGAGTGCACAAGGTACTTAAACCCTTGGCACGAAGATTGTGGAGGGCATCAAAACCTTTTGTGACAAGGAAACCCTGAGTCTAGAAACCCTCGATGATGTCATAATGCAGACATTTGAAGGCTTTGACCTTGACAATGATGGGGCCTATTTCAAGTCTATTGCAGAGAAGAAATTTACACTTGAACATCTTAGCATGAAACCCTCTATTCTCTACCTCAATAGCTGAAAAGTAGAATTGGAGCAACAAGTTCATGACCTGGAGGCTTTCAACCAAGTCATGAAGGAACAAAGTTGGCAGAAGCAGAGTGAGGTGGAGCTACTTGTAGAGGTAAAAAGGTAGAAGAAGCAAGTAAAAGTGTGGAAGTATTGGGCTTCCAAATGCTACGAATGCCTCAAGAAGGTGATGAATCAACTGAGAAGGTCCTGAGGGAAAAATCTGAAGATAGTGTAAGCAGGTGTTATCACTCAGGTTGTCCCTAAGCTCCTAAAGGGATATAGCCGAGGTAACCACAAACCAATCTTTGGATTGCAGGTTCTAGCCCACCTGCAATCAGAGAGGGCTCTCTCTTAATGATTTAGCTTTGTTGATGGTGATTTTAGGCTAGTTATTGGGTTCAGGGGTTTTGATTTTGGGTGGCAGGAAGGTTTTGGTGAAGGGATGATATCTTCAAGAAGAGAGGCAAGGTATAGCAAGATAAGTTTCAAACCATTGGGCGTGGAGTCATGGAGTGCGACTGCTGGTGTGTTTTCTTGGTCACAAGAGAAATGAGGAGCAAGGTAGCTGTTTGTGGAACAATATCCAAGCTTAATGGATATGGATTGAGGGCTAAGGAATGAGAGGCCATAAGGAATCTCCCAAATAGTTTAGCAGAGGGAAGATGAAAGAACCATACTTAGGAGCAGTTAAGAATTCCTAAATAACAGTCTCTCATAGGTGAATTAGAGCAAACATGAGCCATGAGGAATTCATGCTTATGCCTAAATCAAGAGGAAAACATTTAAAAGGCACAGAAACTGAGTGTAGAGTGATGTAAAGCAAATTCTAAACTAGACTTTCGTTCCATGACTTGAGTATACGTGAAATTGAAATAACAGAGATGAGAAAAACTTATTGTTTCACAAAGCAGCACAAGAATTCCATCATTCACTCTTCAAAACATTAGCAATGCATCAGACAGTCCATTCTCCAAGCTTTTAGCAATCTTTGATTATAGAAACCATAAGGTACAGAAAGCGAGTCTCTCTTGGAACCATTCAAACAACTAACAGACCAAAAATCTTCCGACCAACCCCCAATACTTTTGCCTCAGCAGTATATATAGAACTTATTTACAGAATATCTCATAGGGAAATATCTGGACTTAATTGTGCCCATCTACTATGACATATTCAATAACTATTATGAAGAAAAATTGCACAACAATAACTGAGAAAGTAAATGCGTTTAATTAGCCGCTGTAGGTGTCCTGATTTTCGTTGACTCTTGGACTGAGAAAGTCGGTTGATGACCGCTATGATGATGAGTTGTTCTGGGTGTGCTATCACCTGCCACCTGTTTATCTTTTTCAAATGCTTTTCAGCGCCAATTCCATCCGTTGCTAGCTTGAATTTCCCGATGGCAAAAACTGTGCAATGAAGTTTGCTTGTAGAGGCAACAATATGTAGAGAATCAAAATTACTTTAGAATCTGAAGCAGGCTTTGCCACCAATCTTCTGGTGGTAAATGATGTTTTCTTAATTTTAATAGGGTCTCGTCAGCTTCAGTATATGCATAATAATTCGGCCAGACTGGAAAGAGATGTTTGATTTCATGTTCAATGTAAAATAGATCTTCTAGTTTATTATATAAACTCTGCCTTGTGAGAGGAGTTGCTTCTTCTGTGTTGCTTGATGAAGTAGTGATCTGATTCTGTACATATGTATGTAGTCTATATGCATACTGCTCCTGCTTTAATAACTTTCCCGCGCTAGTAACCAGGCTGGGTAAACCTCTGCTCTGTAAATCTGCCATCCTTTGTCTGAAGGCCTGTACCTTTGTTTGCATTTCTTGGCACTTTCTTTCTATGGTCTGGACAAAATTTCTCATGGTTAGCACCTTTTTGACTCTCACAATAGTCTTTGTTCTGTTCTGAATGTTCAGTGCTATCAACTGGTCACCAGTACGAGTATTTAAAAAGTGAATCAATTTATTAGCTAACTCAGGCTTGTCTGCCAATAATGCCCTGGCCTTTTGAGTTTCATACTGAGCGAATGCCATCAAGTCTATCTGATAAAAAATGGTTTGAATCCTTGTCCATTGATCAACAAGAGCTTTGCCAATATCATCCCATAATTTTTTTTTGATTTGAGCGAGGGTTGTATGAAGAGTGAGGTCTTTCTCCAAGGCCTTTATCTTATTTTCTAGGGCCTTTATTTCCCTGGTTTTCTCAGCAACTGTAATTTTTGATTTATCATAGCTAGCTTAAATCTTAGCTAACTTTTCTTTAGTTTCCTTCATTTCTGTCATTTGTACTTTGAGTGCCTTAATCTCTTTCATCATGGCCTCCATGCCCAAATTGGCCTCTTGTGCTGCTACTGCTGTGGCTGCTGTTGTAGTTGCTGCTGAAGTTGAAGTTGGTGGAGGTGCTGTTGTAGTAACTGCTGGAGGGGGAACTGAGATTGTTGGAATTAATGGAGGAGGTCTTGAAGACAACTCAGGTTGCTTCCCTTGAAAAGCTTCTTCTAGTGCTCTCTCCGTGTCCAGTATTCTCTGATTCATTTTCATGAGCAAGGTGTACACGTCCTCCATCTCTTTCTGCTGTGCTACTTCTGTAGTCTGAGGATGTAGAGTTGGCAATAATTTCATTTGTTTTCTGAGGGCTGCTATATCCTCCTCTTTCTTCCTGATCAAGGCTTGTGTTCCCTTGGGGTCTTTAGGGTCATGTCCCATCTCTATTATGATTTCCTCAAGGGATTTTATCCTGTTATCTTTAGCCAATGATGAGGCCTTTTCTAGCTCTAACTAGGTAGAGGTATTGTACAAGGAGTTCTGCACTCTATGAGCCACCAGAGCCTTATCTGCCAGAGTTGAGTACACCATTTCCCCTGTCTACTTGTGTAGCTCAATCTGGTCTATTGGATGTATGTCCTTGGAAAGGACTTCCAGATTGGTTCTTATGTAGTCTGCAGCTGATTGTGGTTACTGGACGGTGGGTCTGAAATGACTTAAAGTGATTTTTCCTGCTTCCATGTCATAGGCTGCCATTAGCCTTTGTTGATTTGTTGGGGCCATCCTTAACAGTTGATTATACAACTGGAACCTTATTGGTTCGTTCCTAGCTTTGATTTCAATAAAATCCCTTTTAATGTCTGCGCCCTTTTGTGTTTGCTGTTTGGAGGACGAAACCTCCACACCTGGTTGTTTGTCACGCTCCTGATGGAAGGAGCTGGTCGATGTCTCCAACATAGGAGGGATCTGCTGTCCTAAAGTCCCCTCACCTCTTAAGTTTCCAAGTGTTTCCTCTGAGATCTCTTCTTCGGCATAGGGGTTTAACCTTTGCCTTTTCTCTCCCTGCTGGTCGGTTGATGTACCTGTAGGTGTACTCTTTGCTTGGTCCCTCTTTTTACCTCTCTCCTCATGTTGAGGAGTTGGTAGCACAGGAATTTCAGGTGCTTTTTCATGCGTTGAGGGACTTTGTTCTTGGTCTTTCTCCGGATTCAGAGAAGGCTGCTCCTCCATTGTACTTTGTCCCTCTAAATTCTCTATTTCTTTGTCCTTTTCTGTTGACGATATGGCTCCCTTAGCTGGCTGTGGTGAGGCAGTAGTTGATGTATTTTCTCCCACTGGTTGAGGCTGTATGGAGGGGACATGTGCAACAAATTCTAGGTCAATTCTCTTTTCAAATTCTTTCATGTCTTTCTCTAATTTTTCTTCTTCAGAAATTTGTTCATCATCTAAAGAACCTTCTACTCATTCTGGTAAATTAGCATACTGCTCTATGTGAGGGATTCGCTGGTGCACATACCCTGAGAGCTTATTTTTGACTCTCCTAAAGCTTATGAAGTGTTCGGGGTCATATGGTGACCAGTAGAAGCTTTGTTTTAACAGCATTTCCTCTCTCAACATTTTATCTGCATCCTTCCAAGCTTCTTCCCTTTTGTTGAAAACAAAGGGACCCAGTTGATTTCTTATTTTCAACTGTGCCTTCTTGTTTTTGCCATGAAAGTGAACTAGGTCTGCATGACTGAACTGTCTGAAATATTCTAAGGCAAAAAGCCTCATGGGAACGTACCTTGGCAGCTTATAGGGAGATAACTCACTCCCATAAATTCTGATTATTGTATGGTTTTGGTAAAAGTACAAATCCCCAATGCTGTATTCTTTGGAAAGATGCAAAATCCTTTGCATTTCGGCAGTAAGTCTGGGAGGAGGAGTTTCCAATAATAAACAAGTAGCTGGGTATATAAAGAGGTCAATAAACTCACAATATGTATAGGGAGAACACTGGGCCATATGAAAAACTGAAGTCCAAAAGACTACAGATCTCCTCTCTCCTCTTGAGTCAAATTTCATGAGAGGGACTTTGAAACTATCAGGGTGATAGTAAAGCAGCAGATGATAAATGTAAGAGGTGTATTTGAAGACTCTTTCCCTATCCATCATCATGAATTGCTCATGCATTTTTTTGGCTATGAATGTGGCATAGTCATACATGACGGCAGGGGGCTACCCTGGGGTAAATATAGATAATAACTGGAACACTGTCTCATCTACAAACTCTCCTGTCTTGCATCCTAAGATGTAGGAAATCATATCCACCATGAACCTGCCTATTTTATTGAATGAGACCTGATGATACGATGGAGGATGATCACTCTGATATTGTGGTATCATGAATTACTGACTAACCCTTAATATCTCTGCCTTGGAAAGCCTTAGACTGCTATCAATAAGATATTTCAGGGTGAGAGGAACCAAGGACTGGGGAGGCTCATAATTTAGCATTTGACTGATGGATTGAGGAGTGATATAGAACAACACCGACCCATCTGTGCTGAGGATTTCTCTCAAAGTGGGTTCATAGTGCGAATGACAGAGATGGATAAAATCAGGCAGCACATTGACTTCTGGGAGGTAGTAGATAGGCATACTAGATTGCCAAATTCCCAGGAGTTCAGTATTATTTCTATCACTGTTTTTGAATTGACAGACAGTTTGAAGGTGAGAATCAAGTCCCCTCATATCCTCAATATGGAAATCTCGGTCTACTAGAGGTATCCACTCCAAGTCCATGTGTGGGGCATTCAGAGGAGCAATGTTCATGACAACTGGGGCCCTCATGTCTTGTATTGTTTGATTGAATGGAGTAGAGGCGAAATAGCAACAGGAGGCAGAGATTGAGGCTCCGCGAACACTACGACGGGCACAACTATTGATTTGTTATTTGAATGGACCTCACAATATAGAGTTTATGGAACGCTGAAGAGTGGCAGTACTCCAGCTAGATGCTTTAACAAAAATGGGTCGAAATTAGAGGCTCAGTGGGCACTCGACACAATGCTGAGAGGAGGGGAACCGAATTTCGCCTGGGGAGCACCAGTTTGCGGATGGGACAGGAAATTCAGGTTTTCCTTTTAGGAACAAAGGCTAGAACCAATGAAAAATAATATAGTTGGGCAGCTTGGCTGAATAACACAGAGATTTCAGTATTTCGCAGGCGACCATGAACGAATAGAGGGGAGGAATAACCCTTTCACAAAGGGAATTGGCTCAGGGTGTCAGTTTGCAGAGAATGAACAGCTCAAATGATGGGTGCAGGGTAATGTGTGACTGGTGGGAGTAGTTTTAACAGCTAAAAACGAGTTCTATTTGGAATTTTGAGTAGAAAAGCATGAAAACAAGGTTTGGGTAAAAATCGGGTAAATACCTATTATGAGGATGCTAGAGGCACTTGACAGGAAGAAATTGAGCTGCTGAGATGAACTACGGTGCCGAATTTGTAGGTTGGCTGGCTGCTGAAGTCTTGGGAGTGTGAAATAATGGAAAACCGCATGCACATTGCTTTCACAGTGAAAAACACAAATGCACTAAAATAGTTGTTTTCACGACTTTTAACTCAACTTTCTAGAATTTTGGCGTTTTTTGGGATTTTTGGCATTTTCCCAAGATGACGTCATCATGACATATTTTTTGTCGTGTAGCGGGTGCAGACAATGATGTGGAAGCTGACGTGGATGATGACGTGGGAGTGGACACCGTGGCAGGTTGATGACGTCAGCTGGTGACATGGCACAAAGTACAGTATGGTGGCAGGTTATGTGGTAGGGTGACGCGGTGCTGACATTGCAAGGGGGAAGAGCGGTTTTGAATTGCATCCGACTGCCTTTGGTATGGAGGTGGTTTCTATCAGGGGTAGCTCGATGCAATGGGAAGTCGCCAGCTGTCCCGGTGTACGACGGTAAAACTGTCAGAAATTGGGTGCTAACGTACCCACACAGGAGGGTGCCCGATATGCACGAGGGCCGTCGGACCTAGGAGGGCTAATCCGACGGTAATCAGGAGGGGAAAATGATCGAGGTTTAAAACAAATGCGCGCGCGTTAACCCATGAAATAATCGCGGCCGTAGGTAGGTTTAAACTTAAGGTTAAGGTTTAAAGTAATGTCGGGCTTTGGCTATTTATCAATCGGATATTGATAAACCCCAAAAAAGGAGAGCGGAGGAGGGTTAATATGATTGTTTATTCAAGCAAAGGTTAAATAAATCCCGAGTGAACGCGGAGGGATTAACAGTGGGCCCCAAGTGGACCTAATGTTTTCCCGACTTTGGTTTATTTGGCTATAATTACCAAGGGGTGGGATATTTAGTATTTATAGGGTTTTTATATAGTCTCTTTTAGAGTAGGGGTAGGGAAACATGGTTTAGGGAGCTATATAATAGAATTAGATGTTAATATGAATTTTGAGAGATGACGAGGGATGTGGGGATGCTAAGTTTATGGATTAGAAACTCAAGCATAAGGAAATGAATGGATTATGTAGAGACTATTTTTACACAAGAAATGTGGCTTCTTTTCACTAAGTCAACTCACTTGTCAACTTGGCTTTAATAAGAATGGAGTGAAACTGGATTACTTGGGTAGATCCCAAGGTCCTTAGGGGAATGTTAGTTAGATGATTTCTTGGGGGAAAGGAAAGGGGAATTAGTCATGCTTCCTTGTTGTACTGCCAATCAACTGCCAAGATGTCAACTTATACATGAGATGGGCCCTCCTTTTGATAAACCAAATGGTAATACAATCTTTACTTCTGTAGCCTCACACTACCTGCCCAGCTTAAAAATCCTAACATATTTTCTTCACTTAGATTGGGTGCATTTGAATTAGCAAACCCTGAATGTCCTCTTTTCTTTTGACTGCCCTCCTATCTAACTCTACCCTTATCTCTTCCAAGGGCCTAGATTAAGCAGTTGGGCTCCTTTGATTCTCTACCTATCTAAAACCTGCCAAGATTAGGCTATTTGGACAGATTATCTCTATATTCTACAACAAAAAATTGAACCCTAGGGAGGCCCAGATTAAGCTGTTTGGACCTTCCTTTGACTGAGATTTGTACAAAAATGGAATCTTTCTTTAAAATTAGCATGCAATAGTTGCACTTTGAGCAGCACACTCACATGGCCTCCGCCTCTGGTGACTTGTTAGCAAATATGGAGCATTGCAGAATGGAAAGTATGACATATTTGGCATGTAAAAATGTCAATCATGAAAGATGAGTAACCTGCTGTAGCAGGAGGCTAACAGTGGCTCCACTTGGGGATGGTTTTTCCTTGTGAAAATCCAAGAACAGCAGGTCAGACTGCCTTGATGTTCTATTGTCGTTGTATTTTGAACCTTCCCTTTGATGGCTTAGTTTATTTATGAACATGATAGCAGACTTGAGGAGCTTAGGGCCTTCACTTCGGGCTTCAACTACAGCAAGGTTGCTATCCAAACAGAAAATTAAAATCCTACCTACCTATACTAATCAATGCTTCCTTTGCCGATTAGGTGAAATGAAACAACCAATGCAGCCATTTAAGCAACTGTAGATAAAACTGAACTGGTTCACTGGTTGTTAATGAAGCTGAAAGCATTTTCTGGTCATGTGTCCCGATAGCCAAAATTGGGGCATATAAACGCCACTGCTGATGTATTTGGTCCTCACAGAGATAGTATGTTAAAGATTTTGAGTTGAGGAGAAGCTCCACGTAGTCTGCAATAGGATCAATGAACATATCATGTGGGATAGTTTCCTGTAAGCCTTCTTAATTTGATGGAACCACTGCATCCTCAATAACCACCCCGATCATTATCCCTTCAATTCTTTCCTTGGAGTCATAATCATGCCAAATCTGTAATTCGAATAGTGATCCCATTTTCGCATGACTTGGGGAAGGAAGATCTTGATATTTTTTTTTAGGATTATCAAGATTATATGACTGAATTTGAGACTGTAATAATTCAATTTCATTTTCATATCTTTCAATCACCAAATCAAGAAAAAGATTATGCTGGCTTCCTTTTGTTTTTAACAACACCAATCTTAGAAAGTCTTCATCAAGCTCAAACTCTGATAAACCTTCTCTGAATTCATCCAAGGCTTCATGAAATGAAAGATTTTCCATGGACCTGGTCATCCTTTTTATTATTTAGCGCTTTTGAACATGGACTATTTAGGTTTTGGAATTGGTTCCTTCCTGCAGCGAAGTCTTGATTGAAAATGAAGTGGAGTCGCCAGGTGGATGTCTTAACTTTGAAGAGCCTGATCTCTGTCCACCATCAAGGATTCAGGAATATACTTGAGAAATTTTTAATGAAAAAGAGCACTTCTTCCCAGAAAACTTGTATACTGTTTCTTTTTAACTCAGTCCCAGTGGAGCTTTCCAATTTGATTTGTGAGATTATCTGAGGAAGGTCCCCAGTGGAGTCACCATTATGTTATCACTCAGGTTGTCCCTAAGCTCCTAAAGGGATATGGCCGAAGTAACCACAAACTAATCTTTGGATTGCAGGTTCTAGCCCACCTGCAATCAGAGAGGGCTCTCTCTTAATGATTTAGCTTTGTTGATGGTGATTTTAGGCTAGTTATTGGGTTCAGGGGTTTTGATTTTGGGTGGCAGGAAGGTTTGGGTGAAGGGATGATATATTCAAGAAGGGAGGCAAGGTATAGCAAGATAAGTTTCAAACCATTGGGCGTGGAGTCATGGAGTGTGACTGCTGGTGTGTTTTCTTGGTCACAAGAGAAATGAGGAGCAAGGTAGCTGTTTGTGGAACAATATCAAATCTTAATGGAGATGGATTGAGGGCTAAGGAATGAGAGGCCATAAGGAATATCCTAAATAGTTTAGCAGAGGGAAGATGAAAGAACCATACATAAGAGCAGTTAAGAATTCCTAAATAACAGTCTCTCATAGGTGAATTAGAGCAAACATGAGCCATGAGGAATTCATGCTTATGCCTAAATCAAGAGGAAAACATTTAAACGGCACAAAAACTGAGTGTAGAGTGCTGTAAAGAAAATTCTAAACTAGACTTTCGTTCCATGACTTGAGCATATGTGAAATTGAAATAACAGAGATGAGAAAAACTTATTGTTTCACAAAGCAGCACAAGAATTCCATCATTCACTCTTCAAAACATTAGCAATGCATCAGACAATCCATTCTCCAAGCTTTCAACAATCTTTGATTATAGAAACCATCAGGTACACAAAGCGAGTCTCTCTTGGAACCATTCAAACAACTAACAGACCAAAAATCTTCCGACCAACCCCCAATACTTCTGCCTCAGCAGTATATATAGGAGTTATTTACAAAATATCTCGTAGGGGAATATCTAGACATAACTGTGCCCATCTACTCTGACATATTCAATAACTATTATGAAGAAAAATTGCACAACAATAACTGAGAAAGTAAATGCGTTTAATTAGCCGCTGTAGGTGTCCTGATTGTCGTTGACTCTTGGACTGAGAAAGTCGGATGATGACTGCTATGCTGATGAGCTGTTCTGGGTGTGCTGTCACCTGCCACCTGTTTATCTTTTTCAAATGCTTTTCAGTGCTAATTCCATCCGTTGCTAGCTTGAATTTCCCGATGGCAAAAATTGTGCAATGAATTTTTCTTATAGAGGCAACAATATGCAGAGAATCAAAATTACTTTAGAATCTGAAGCAGGCTTTGCCACCAATCTTCTAGTGGTAAATGATGTTTTCTTAATTTGAATAGGGTCTCGTCAGCTTCAGTATATGCATAATAATTCGTCCAGACTGGAAATAGATGTTTGATTTCATGTTCAATGTAAAATAGATCTTCTAGTTTATTATATAAACTCTGCCCCGTGAGAGGAGTTGCTTCTTCTTTGTTGCTTGATGATGCAGTGATCTGATTCTGTACATATGTATGTAGTCTATATGCATACTGCTCCTGCTTTAATAACTTTCCTGTGCTAGTAACCAGGCTGGGTAAACCTCTGCTCTGTAAATCTGCCATCCCTTGTCTGAAGCCCTGTACCTCTGTTTGCATTTCTTGGCACTTTCTTTCTATGGTCTGGACAAAATTTCTCATGGTTAGCACCTTTTTTACTCTCACAATAGTCTCTGTTCTGTTCTGAATGTTCAGTGCTATCAACTGGTCACCAGTACGAGTATTTAAAAAGTGAATCAATTTATTAGCTAACTCAGGCTTCTCTGCTAATAATGCCCTGGCCTTTTGAGTTTCATACTGAGCTAACGCCATCAAGTCTATCTGATAAAAAATGGTTTGAATCCCTGTCCATTGATCAACAAGAGCTTTGCCAATATTATCCCATAAAATTGTTTTGATTTGAGCCAGGGTTGTATGGAGAGTGAGGTCTTTCTCCAAGGCCTTTATCTTATTTTCTAGGGCCTTTATTTCCCTGGTTTTCTCAGCAACTATAATTTTTGATTATCATAGCTAGCTTCAATCTTAGCTAACTTTTATTTAGTTTCCTTCATTTCTGTCATTTGTACTTCGAGGGCCTTAATCTCTTTCATCATGGCCTCCATGCCCAAATTGGCCTCTTGTGCTACTGCTGCTATGGCTGCTGTTGTAGTTGCTGCTGAAGTTGAAGTTGGTGGAGGTGCTGTTGTAGTAACTGCTGGAGGGGGAACAGAGATCGTTGGAATTAATGGAGGAGGCCTTGAAGACAACTCAGGCTACTTCCCTTGCAAAGCTTCTTCTAGTGCTTTCTCTGTGTCCAGTATTCTCTGATTCATTTTCATAAGCAAGGTGTACACGTCCTCCATCTCTTTCTGCTGTGCTACTTCTGTAGTCTGAGGATGTAGAGTTGGCAATAATTTCATTTGTTTTCTGAGGGCTTCTATATCCTCCTCTTTCTTCCTAATCAAGGCTTGTGTTCCCTTGGGGTCTTTGCGGTCATGTTCCATCTCTATTATGATTTCCTCAAGGGATTTTATCCTGTTATCTTTAGCCAATGATGAGGCCTTTTCTAGCTCTAACTGGGTAGAGGTATTGTACAAGGAGTTCTGCACTCTATGAGCCAGCAGAGCCTTATCTGCCAGAGTTGAGTACACCATTTCCCTGTCTGCTTATGCAGCTCAATCTGGTCTATTGGATGTATGTCCTTGGAAAGGACTTCCAGATTGGTTCTTATGTAGTCTGCAACTGGTTGTGGTTGCTGGACGGTGGGTCTGAAATGACTTAAAGTCATTTTTCCTGCTTCCATTTCATAGGCTACCATCAGCCTTTGTTGATTTGTTGGGGCCATCCTTAACAGTTGATTATATAGCTGGAACCTTATTGGTTCGTTCCTAGCTTTGATTTCAGTAAAAGCCCTTTTAATGTCTGCGTCCTTTTGCGTTTGCTGTTTGGAGGACAAACCTCCCCACCTGGTTGTCTGTCACTCTCCTGCTGGAAGGAGCTGGCCGATGTCTCCAAAATAGGAGGGATCTACTGTCCTAAAGTCCCCTCACCTCTCAAGTTTCCAAGTGTTTCCTTTGAGATCTCTTCTTTGGCATAGGGGTTTAACCTTTGCCTTTTCTCTCCCTGCTGGTTGGTTGATGTACCTGTAGGTGTACTCTCTACTTGGTCCCTCTTTTTACCTCTTTCCTCATGTTGAGGAGTTGGCAGCACAAGAATTTCAGGTGCTTTTGCATGCATTGAGGGACTTTGTTCTTGGTCTCTCTCCGGATTCAGAGAAGGCTGCTCCTCCATTGTACTTTGTCCCTCTGAATGCTCTATTTCTTTGTCCTTTTCTGCTGACGATATGGCTCCCTTAGCTGGTTGAGGTGAGGCAGCAGTTGATGTACTTGCTCCCACTGGTTGAGGCTGTATGGAGGGGACCTGTGCAACACATTCCAGGTCAATTCTCTTTTCAACTTCTTTCATGTCTTTCTCCAATTTTTCTTCTTCAGAAATTTGTTCATCATCTAAAGAACCTTCTACCCATTCTGGTAAATTAGCATACTGCTCTATGTGAAGGATTCGCTGGTGCACATACCCTGAGAGCTTATTTTTTACTCTCCTAAAGCTTATGAAGTGTTCGGGGTCATATGGTGACCAGTAGAAGCTTTGTTTTAACAACATTTCCTCTCTCAACATTTTATCTGCATCCTTCCAAGCTTCTTCCCTTTTGTTGAAAACAAAGGGACCCAGTTGATTTCTGATTTTCAACTGTGCCTTCTTGTTTTTGGCATGGAAGTGAACTAGGTCTGGATGGCTGAAATGTCTGAAATATTCTAAGGCAAAGAGCCTCATGGGAACGTACCTTGGTAGCTTATAGGGAGATAACTCACTCCCATAAATTCTGATTACTGTATGGTTTTGGTAAAAGTACGAATCCCCAATGCTGTATTCTTTGGAAAGATGCAAAATCCTTTGCATTTCGGCAGTAAGTCTGGGAGGAGGAGTTTCCAATAATAAACAAGCAACTGGGTATATAAAGAGGTCAATAAACTCACAATATGTATAGGGAGAACGTTGGGCCATATGAAAAACTGAAGTACAAAAGACTACAGATCTCCTCTCTCCTCTTGAGTCAAATTTCATGAGAGGGACTTTGAAACTATCAGGGTGATAGTAAAGCAGCAGATGATAAATGTAAGAGGTGTATTTGAAGACTCTTTCCCTGTCCATCATCATGAATTGCTCATGCATTTTGTTGGCTATGAATGTGGCATAGTCATACATGACGGTAGGGGGATGCCCTGGGGTAAATATAGATAATAACTGGAACACTGTCTCATCTACAAACTCTCCTGTCTTGCATCCTAAGATGTAGGAAATCATATCCACCATGAGCCTGCCTGTTTTATTGAATGAGACCTGATGATATGGTGGAGGATGATCAGTCTGATATTGTGGCATCATGAATTGCTGACTAACCATTAATATCTCTGCCTTGGAAAGCCTTAGACTGCTACCAATTAGATATTTTAGGGTGAGAGGAACCAAGGACTGGGGAGGCTCATAATTCAACATTTGATTGATGGATTGAGGAGTGATATAGAACAACGCCGACCCATCTGGGCTGAGGATTGCTCTTAGAGTGGGTTCATAGCGCGAATGACAGAGAGGGATAAAATCAGGCAGCACATTGACTTCTGGGAGGTAGTAGATAGGCATACTAGATTGCCAAATTCCTAGGAGATCAGTATTATTTCTATAACTATTTTTGAATTGGCAGACAGTTTGAAGGTGAGAATCAAGTCCCCTCATATCCTCAATCTGGAAATCTCGGTCTGCTAGAGGTATCCACTCCAAGTCCATGTGTGGGGCATTTAGAGGAGCAATGTTCAGGGCAACTAGGGCCTCCATGTCTTGTATTGTTTGATTGAATGGAATAGAGGCGAAATAGCAACAGGAGGCAGAGATTGAGGCTTTGCGAACACCACGACGGGCACAACTACTGATTTGTTATTTGAATGGACCTCACAATATAGAGTTTATGGAATGCTGAAGAGTGGCAGTACTCCAGCTAGATGCTTTAACAAGAATGGGTCGAAATTAGAGGCTCAGTGGGCACTCGACACAATGCTGAGAGGAGAGGAACCAAATTTCGCCTGGGGAGCACCAGTTTGCGGATGGGACAGGAAATTCAGGTTTTCCTTTTAGGAACAAAGGCTAGAACCAATGAAAAATAATATAGTTGGGCAACTTGGCAGAATAACACAGAGATTTCAGTATTTCGCAGGCGACCATGAACGAACAGAGGGGAGGAATAACCCTTTCACAGAGGGAATTGGCTCAGGGTGTCAGTTTGCAGAGAGTGACCAACTCAAATGATGGGTGCAGGGAAATGGGTGACTGGTGGGAGTAGTTTTAACAGCTAAAAACGAGTTCTATCCAGAATTTTGAGTAGAAAAGCATGAAAATAGGGTTTGGGTAAAAATCGGGTAAATACCTGTTATGAGGACGCCAGAGGCACTTGACAGGAAGAAATTGAGCTGCAAAGACGAACTACGGTGCCGAGTTTGCAGGTTGGCTAGCTGCTGAAGTCTTGGGAGTGTGAAATAACGGAAAACCGCATGCACGTTGCTTTCACAGTGAAAAACAGAAACGAACTAAAATAGTCATTTTCACGACTTTTAACTCAACTTTCCACAATTTTGGCGTTTTTTGGGATTTTTGGCGTTTTCCCAGGATGATGTCATCATGACATATTTTTTGTCATGTAGAGGTTGTGGACAATGACATGGCAGCTGACGTGGATGATGACGTGGCAATGGACACCATGGAAGGTTGATGACGTCAGCTGGTGACATGGCACAAAGTACAGTACGGTGGCAGGTTATGTGGCAGGGTGATGCAGCGCTGACATTGCAAGGGGGAAGAGTAGTTTTGAATTGCATCGGACCGCCTTTGGTACGAAGGTGGTTTCTGTCAGGGGCGGCCCGATGCAATGGGAAGTCGCCAGCTATCCCGGTGTATGACGGTAAAACCGTCGGACATCGGGTGCTAACATACCCACACAGGAGGGCGCCTGATATGCACGAGGGCCGTCGGATCTGGGAGGGATGATCTGACTGTAATCGGGAGGGGAAAATGATCGAGGTTTAAAACAAATGCGCGCGCGTTAACCCATGAAATAATCGAGGTCGCGGGTGGGTTTAAACTTAAGGTTAAGGTTTAAAGTAATGTTGGGCTTTGGCTATTTATCAATCGGATATTGATAAACCCCAAAAAAGGAGAGCGGAGGAGGGTTAATATGATTTTTTATTCAACCAAAGGTTAAATAAATCCCGAGTGAACGCGGAGGGATTAACAGTGGGCCCCAAGTGGACCTAATGTTTTCCCGACTTTGGTTTATTTGGCTATAATTACCAAGGGGTGGGATATTTAGTATTTATAGGGTTTTTATATAGTCTCTTTTAGAGTAGGGGTAGGGAAACATGGTTTAGGGAGCTATATAATAGAATTAGATGTTAATATGAATTCTGAGAGATGACGAGGGATGTGGGGATGCTAAGTTTATGGATTAAAAACTCAAGCATAAGGAAATGAATGGATTATGTAGAGACTAATTTTTAGACAAGAAATGTGGCTTCTTTTCACTAAGTCAACTCACTTGTCAACTTGGCTTTAATAAGAATGGAGTGAAACTGGATTACTTGGGCAGATCCCAAGGTCCTTAGGGGAATGTTAGTTAGATGATTTCTTGGGGGAAAGGAAAGTGGAATTAGTCATGCTTCCTTGTTGTATTGCCAATCAACTGCCAAGATGCCAACTTATACATGAGATGGGCCCTCCTTTTGATAAACCAAATGGTAATACCATGTTTACTTCTGCAGCCTCACACTACCTACCCAGCTTAAAAATCCTAACATATTTTCTTCACTTAGATTGGGTGCATTTGAATTAGCAAACCCTGAATGTCCTCTTTTCTTTTGACTGCCCTTCTATCTAACTCTACCCTTATCTCTTCCAAGGGCCTAGATTAAGCAGTTGGGCTCCTTTGATTCTCTACCTCTCTAAAATCTCCCAAGATTAGGCTGTTTGGATAGATTATCTCTATATTCTACAACAAAAAATTGAACCCTAGGGAGGCCCAGATTAAGCTGTTTGGACCTTCCTTTGACTGAGAGTTGTACAAAAATGGAATATTTCTTTAAAATTAGCATGCAGCAGTTGCACTCTGAGCAGCACACTCACATGGCCTCCACCTCTAGTGACTTGTTAGCAAATATGGAGCATTGCAGAATGCAAAGTATGACATATTTGGCATGTAAAAATGTCAATCATGAAAGATGAGTAACCTGCTGTAGCAGGAGGCTAATAGCAGGAATAAGCATTAAAGTTCAGGATTGAGAGCTGGCCACTCATTTTTTTGAGGATTTTTTTATAGAAGGTAAAATGTTGTGTGAGGACACACAATAGCTTAGGGATGGGAGGATGTTGGTGTCCCAAAGTGCCCTATTTTTACCCCATTTCTATAAACATTAACCTCTGTTTTATCTCAACTTAAACCTCTCCTTCCTGCACTAGTCCAAGATAACTACCTATTCCTACATATGCTTTGTATTTTCATTAAGATTTATTAAAGTGCTTTATTAATCATTTTTACATAGATTTCATGCCTATTAAGTACCTCTTGTAACTTGGGATAATTTCCTAGAAGTAATTGAGGAACTTAGTGTTAATTATGAGTTAGTATGACCAGTGCATGTAGATTCTTGCACCACCACGATGGTTGGTCTGAGATTTCCATGAGCTAAATCTTTCCAAGTAGATGTTTTGATCCATGACTCCGAGTTCAGTTCCTGATTAACTAAGGATGGATATCGGTGGCACACAATCAGGGATGTTTGCCAAGGATGGTATACGGCCAACGAAGTACACGTTCCATTATAACTGTTAGCCAATTTTGTAATGTTTGGTTGTTAGTCTATTCGGCTGAAAGGCCTCAATAGGAAAATGACTGTAATTAGTGGAATACGGCTAAGGCTGAAAGGATGTATAAAATATAGATTATAGTTAGAACTAGCTAGCGATCCTTATATTGTAATTTCATTTTCTATGTAATCTGGTATCAACCTTGGCTCTAGGTTGGATACACGCTACTATGTACATTTTCTGATCAGGTAATACAAGGAATCCACCATGTTATTCATGCACCATGTTTAATTTATCTTTGATGCGCACTTGAGTGCTAAATATTTTCGTTTCTTAAATGAGAAATGAGCTGGTTGGCTAGGACCCAACCAATCCAGCTTGTTTACCCTTGTGCGTTCATTATTCATAAGATTGTGTGGATATTTCCCTTTGCAGTTGCATGGTGTGAACAATTTTAGATTTATTTCTGAAGTTCTGATTTAAATCTTTTTTGGAGTTAAGTGTGAAACAAATCTATGGCTTGGGAGTTAATTTAGTTATTTCTTTTTTATAATTCCTTTCTCGCATTTCTTTACTCATAGTTCTTGTCTCGATTTTCTTTCACTTGGATCGTGTAGGAAGCCCTTTTCCTATACCAATGCATGTGATTTCCTACACTCCAGTTTAGTCATTTATTTTATAGCGAACACTGCATTTCTTTCCCTGATTATCATTTCAGATATTCTTGCAAGCAAATGGATTGCTAATTTAAGTAATTGTCTTCAACATTAAAAGTATATTTCTAAAATATCTGAAAAAAATTGCATGAATTTATCATAGACATGTTATACTTGCATTTTATGCTTTACAACCAAGGAACATAAACACTTTAAGTGGATTGCTGAAGTTAGATGATACATGCAGATCACTTAGACTACTTCTTTGATTACTTCGATTTGCTTTCATTTCATGAAGTTTACTTCCTTTACAAAGTTTAATTAATTAAAGCATTTCTTTTCCACAAATAATTTATCTCAGAATTTTGTTTGCGATTGCAATTCTTTTTCAGCACGTCTTTCAATCCTTTCAAAAGTAAATTAGAAACTTGGTGAAGGAAACTCTGCCTCAGTGCAAGAGTTGGTCTCTTGTCACAGAAACAGAGTGCTCTAAGCCTTGAAGCTTAGAGCACCTCCATAAAGACATAAATCTTCAGTAAGGGAGGTAAAATATACTTTTACACACAGGCACTATTCTTGCACTAGTGCAAGCACATTGCTATAGTACAAGAACAAGTTATTTGTGTAGAAGGAAGATCAAGAGGAAAACAGATCTCTGCAAGGGCCCACTTGTCATACTATTAGCCATCTATCTAAAGATAAAATAACATTTCATTTTAGCATTTAAGATTGCTTTAGTTGTGCGAAAGATCCTTTACTTGATTTACTTGCAAGTTGTTCTTTTATATTTCAACACTAGAGTTGCTTTGGTGTCAATTGCCTTTAAAATTGTTTTTTGTTTGATTCTGCAAACATTTCCTTTAAGAAGTAGGATCAAGAATAGGAAAAGTTCATACCACTTTTGGCATTGCCTGTGCTTTATCTCTAAGTTTACGAAACCCCTGGGTTGACAATTAAGTGTTAAGGAGTTTGCTTAAGTGCAATTCCTGCACCCAACACGGACCA
This sequence comes from Pinus taeda, assembly GCA_000404065.3. Classification (NCBI taxonomy): domain Eukaryota; kingdom Viridiplantae; phylum Streptophyta; class Pinopsida; order Pinales; family Pinaceae; genus Pinus; species Pinus taeda. The sequence continues at coordinate 130,948 of APFE031395547.1, read as the reverse complement.
TAATACCTTGGTGATAATTTATTATCCTTCTTAGCTTGCTTGAGGGACATTTGTTTATATGGTTGTAGCCATAGAAATACCCAGTCACATATATCAAAACTTCTTTCACTGTGATGTTGATCTACCTATTGTTTCATTCTATTATGTGCCAAAGTTACATTATCCTTTAAGAGTTGGAGAACTTGTTGTTGGTGCTCAATGTTATCTTCCACTACTTGAACCTTAGAATTTTCTCTTAAATATGATGTGATGGATGGTGGGTGATATCCATAAAGTTCCATAAATGGGGTCATTTTTGCTGCAATATGGAAGGAAGTGTTATACCACCATTTAGCCAAAGGAAACCATTTGACCCATTGTGTCTATTTATCAGATACAAAGAAGCAAAGATATCCTTCCAAACATTTGTTTACTATCTCAGTTTTCCCATCAGATTGAGGATGATAAGATGAGCCATGAGCTAACTGAGTACCAACACAAGAAAATAATTCTATCCAAAAATTTCCAGTGAAAATTGGATCTCTGTCGCTTACAATAATCTTTGGGTTTCCATGTAGCTTTTGAATTGTTTCCATAAATGCAGTAGAAACTATACTAGCTTTGAATGGATGAGATAATGCACAAAAGTGTGCATACTTGGTAAGTCTATCAACTACCACCATGATGACACTCTTTCCTTCGAACTTGGGTAAACCTATGATAAAATCCATTGAAACCTCTCCCCAATGTTGACTTGGAATGGATAAAGGTTGTAATAGACTTGAGGTCTTAATTGTTTCAACTTTATTTTGTTGGAAAACCAAACATTGTGCCACAAACTTTTGAATATCAGATTTAAGGCCATCCCAAAAAAATTCCTTCTTAACCATGTGGTAAGTTTTTAAAAAATCCCGAGTGCCCTCCTAAGGGAGAGGTGTGCCATTCCATAAGAATATTTTGTTTGAGTTGGGAATTTTGACATAGGTATAAGTGATCTTTGTACCATAACGAATCATTTTTCCAGCCAAATGTATCATATGTACTGGGATCTTTTTGTAAATTTTGAATGAGTGCCCACACTTCTTCATCATTCTTCCATTCATCCCTTGCTTCATTTATCCAATATGGTTGGATAATAGAAATGGCACAAAGAAATGCATCCACATCCTCATCCTTTCTTGTGAGTGCATATGCCACAACATTTTGTTTCCCTTTTTTGTATATGATTTCAAAGTCCCCAACATCTTTGTGACCTAGTTTTGCTTCTCTTCTGAAGATAATCTTTGTTCTAAAAAGTATTTAATACTATCAAGATCCATTTTTATCTTGAAATGTCTTCCCATTAGGTAGGGTCACCATTTCTTAAGTGCATGTAGTTTGGTGTAGCTAAGATGGCGCTTGGCACATTGCCTCTTTAAGATGTTCAAAGGCTTTCGTTGCTTCTCGAGTCTGTAAAAATGCATCTTTTCTCAATAATTTTGTTAGAGGTGTTGCTATTCTCCCATAATTCTTAACAAACTTGCAATAATACCCTGTCAACCCAAGAAATCCTCGCAGATGCTTTATGGATGTGGGGATTTTCCATTCCTTAATGGCTTTAATTTTGCTAGGGTATACCTTAACACCTTCATGAGATACAGTATGGCCTAGATATTCCACCTCTTGTACTCCAAACAAAAATTTGGAGTTTTTTTCATATAATTGTTTCTCCTCCAATAGTTTGAACACCCTATCAACATGTTGAACATGATCCTTCCAAGACTTGCTATAGATTAGTATATCATAAAAAAATACTAAAACAAATTTTCTAAGGAAGGGTTTGAAAATGGAATTCATCAAACCTTGAAATGTAGAGGGTGCATTGGTAAGGCCAAAAGGCATGACCAAAAATTCATAATGACCCTCATGAGTTCTAAATGTTGTTTTTGGAATATCTTTAGTCTTCATTCTAATTTGATGATATCTTGAACGAAGATCTAACTTGGTGAAGTGAATTGATCCATGCAATTCATCCAATAGTTCATCAATGACAAGAATGGGAAATTTATCTTTAATAGTGAGCTTGTTGAGCTCCCTATAATCTGAACACATGCACCATGATCCATCCTTCTTGTGCACCAATACTACTGGAGCAAAGAAAGAACTTTGACTAGGTTGAATCATACCAACCTGCAACATTTCTACAACCATACGTTCAATTTCACTCTTTTGGGCATAGGGATATCTGTAAGGCCTAATGTTTGGAGGAAAACTTCCTGGAATCAAATGAATAGCATTATCATGATCACGAATAGGTGTAATACCTTTGGGAGTCTCAAATACCTTGGAATGGTTGTCCAAGAACTTTTGGAGATTTAGAGAAATAGATGATTTCGATGCAGGAATCGTTAGCGAACATAATTGTGCAATTACACCTCATTGTTCTTTCTTTAGAATCTTTGTAATTCCATTAGAGCTAATTATCTTTCGTAGTTTCCTTGCGATACCTCTTAATTCAACTTCCTTTCCTTCTGAAGAAAAATTCATGAAAAGTTCTTGAAAATTAAAATCTACTGTACCCAAGGATTGTAGCCATTGTACTCCTAGTACAACATCAACACCACCCATTGGAATGGAAATCATTGGCCTATTCAATACATATTATCCCATGGATAGCTTGATATTATGGCACTTTCCAGAACAATTTATGGTTCCTCCACTTGTAGCCATCACTTGACACTCTGGTGCTGGATATAGGAAGCAATTCAATTCCTCGACTATCTTACAATGAATAAATTTATGGGTACTGCCTGAACCAATCAACACTATTACCTTTTTCTTCTTGATACGTCCTTCTATCTAGATAGTTTGAGGAGTGGTAATTCCTGCCAATGCTTTACAAGATATGATCAAATTCATTTATTCTTTCTCTAGGGTTTGTTCATGGTGTATATCCTCTTCTTTTGAAGTTTCTTTTTCTTTTTCTTCCTCCACTTCACAATCTATGTAAAATAATTTCTTCTCAGCACACTTATGACCTTTAGTTTATTTGCTATCACAACTGTAACAAATCCCTTTTTCTCTTTTTTCTTCCAATTGTTGAGGTGTCAACCTTGTAGGTTGTGGAAGGCTAGGGGAAACAACACTTCCATCCTTATAGTTGTGAGTGGTAGGCTTCCTGGTTGCCATAATTTTGATTTCCATTTTTCTTACCAACCTAAGTTAGGTTCCCAAAGGCAAACCTCATGTTGGATGTTATCCTTTAAAGTCCCTATGAACAAATCAATCCTATGCTCCTTTGGAATATCTTTTACCCTTATGTTCAATTTTTGGAAGTCCTCAATGTGCTGCATCATTGACCCCTTTTGTTTGAGGTTTATAAATTGGCTAAAAAAAGTGTTGCTTTTCATATCCTCATAATGTGCTATCATTTACTCCATAAAAATTGACCAAGTGACAATTTGTTTACTAGAGAAAAGACGTTGATACCATACAAATTGATTTGGTTCCAAATATAAAGTTTCCATGCATACCTTTTGTGTGTTTTTCACATTATGGAGATCAAAAAATTGCTCCATCTGTAGTATCCATGTTGCGGGATCCTTGCCATCAAACTTCCTCATATCGATATTTGAAACATGGTGGGTATTCAATCCAACATTAGAGTCTATGAAATCATGATTAGCATTTCTTTTGTTCTCATCATGAGTTTCCTTTACTACCCTTTCACCATTAGTAAGCATTTCTTGTAACAACTTAGTCAAATCTATCTTCAAATCTTCCATGTTTCATTTCATTTTTTCTTCTATACCATCCATATTAGCGTCCATGCCATTCATCGTAGCTTCCATGCCATCCATCTTAGCTTCCAAAACATCCATATTAACTTGCACGCCATTCATATTAGCTTTCACCATTCATTTTAGCTTCCATGCCTTTCTTTAGAAAATCAATCTTAGCTTCTGTTACCTTTTGTGAGAGTGAAATTTGTTGCACTTGGTCTCATAATTTCGATATATCACATTGCATTTCTTCTTCTTCTTCATGAGTCATGTTATAGCTTTCAGGTTGCTTACTAGGTGTTTCCATTTTCTTTCTTCGGGGCATCAATTAATGATAATTATGCTTCACTATGCCCTTTGAACTTCAAACTAAATTTTCAACCCAAACTTATGCAAAATTTTAAAAATACTATACACTTTTTTTCACTTTGTAGAAGCTTGATATTGAATCTGTTGTTTCTTTGTAATTGTAGATCTCCAAGGTCTAAAATTTCTTCTTGCATAGGCCTCTAAATTTGCTTTCCAATTCCACAAGTCTGATCAAAATTGGATTTTCCAAGAAAGAGTTATGCCCAATCTCCTAAGATGATTTGACTATATAATGTTTCAGTAGATAGAATTGTATGATGTTCTACATGTCACTGTTTCGACCTTCGGACCTGAAATATATACACAGAAAGTTGTAGTCCGTCTGATTTCTGTAAATTCTTACAAAATTTCAATCTAATGCTCAAAGAGAAAGTTATGATGATTTTCCCAAGATCACCTGTTTGGAATGTTATTTGAGAGTCTACAAAAGCCCTATCTTACTAATATCATATCTCCTAAAATATAGTGAGACAATATCTAAAATTTGGAACCGAGGTTCAAAATGATTTCATCTAAAATGAGTTTTTTTTTAGCTTCTGAAAGGCCGCAGAAAAATGTTATAGCGAACATGCCACAATGACTTGTTTGGAGCAACGAAATCGTAGAATCCAAAGCTCTAATACCAAATGTTATGAAACCATCTCACAAAAAGATAGAAAATAAAGATCAACGCCTTAGAAATTAGCCTCTTTGAGGGGAAACCTCCTTTACATTACACAAATGAACAATTCTTAGATGATACAAATGACCAAAACCTTCTTTCTATATATAGGAGTCTAAGGGATCACAATATAATCAAATCCAACATAACAATAATAATATAAGGGCACAACAATAACAATAGTGGGCTTCTATGGGGCACAATAATAACAATATGGGGACAATAGGGCTAAACAATAACAATAAGGGCTACAATGACAATAGTAATGGGGGAATCACTAGTATTATAGGGACCTAACAATTGAACCGCGCAATTTATCCATTCATGCATGGAAGTCCCTCTCGAAAAAGAAAAAAGAAAAAAGAAAAAAGCATGAGTAAAAAATAGGGATCTATTTTTAGTAATGGGAGTTACACTTGAGTTAATTTTAGAAAACTACAGCCACTTGTCGCTTTTTCCTAGATTTTTGGCATGCACGTCATAAACCCTAAATTGCTCAAATATATTTAATGGAAACTGCTAGAGCTCATTTTGACATTTGACCTTGGAGATTTGGCATTCTTGAGGCATCTAGGAACCTTCGTCACGACCCACATGACTTTTTCGGGTAAGTTTTTCTTTTCAAGTCTTTTGTTTCTTTTTCTGTCACTTTTGTTTCCTTGGCTTGTGTGGGTGTTGCTTTGCATGTTTTTTTGAATGTTCAATGGAGTTTTAGTTTGTTTTAACTTGTAGAAGTGTTGTTTCAAGTTTTTCATTGCATTTCTTAAGCATTGCATGCATAACCCCATTTTGCACTAAAGGTCGTCGTTGCAGTGACTCTCCCCACAAGCTTCATTTTTTGTCTGTTTGACTGATTTCTGCACTTCTTTTAATTGCATGCATGAATGTTCACTCAAATCTACACCATTCTTTAGTCATGCATTCAGATCTACTCGTTTTCAAGTTTCCCTTGGGTAGATTTGGGCTGCCTTAGCTAAGATCTAGCTCATCTTGGCATGCACTACGCATTTCTTGAACTCAAGGCCCTCCCTTAGCTCCAAGAATTGCACAAAAGATGCTACTGACTGGCCCCATCCGCACTCTGCATAGTTCTAGGAGTCAGTCCCTATTCTTTCCCACTAGGATTGTGCAATGCATAGTCCCAACTAGCATCAAGCCAGACTGAACTGCACATTGCATAGTTCTAGTCCATAACAAGCCACACTGGACTGTGCTCTCTGCAGTTCCAATCATCAGTACCTCTCACTGGTAACTGGGACTACAGAATGCATAGATCTAGATGACAATCCCTCACCTATGAGAGTCACAACTGTGCAATATTGCACAACAATTTCCTAGTTTTTTGCATGATTGATCCTTGAAGTTCTTTGTTTTTTAAGCTAACATTTGCTTGCTCTGAGTGTTCTCTCTGTCTCCAGGTACATCAGTTTTGAGTAGCTTCTCAGTAGTACATGCATCATGGTTTCCAAGAGAAATGGATCAAAGGATACTATAGAGAGAAGCAATGGAGATGTAGTTGAACAGGTGCCTATGAACTTTCCCATATATACAGATACACCACTGTTCATAGAGAAGGACATGAAGAATACATGGAAAGAAATAAAGGACATATTGTAGGTAGGTTCAAGGAAGATATGGAAGATCAAAAGGTCTATGTCAACATCCACAAGTCAGGCTTGTACATGGTTTCATGCAGGGACCTTGCCTTCCCATGCACAAATATCATTCACTGGATTATCTCACATATTGATCCCAAGAGGATGATACTGAGTAGTGCCAGTGGAACACAACTTGCCACCTTCATGATGATCCGGATAGAGGTTTCAGAACCATATACTCGGAAGCCATGGAGGTGAGAGTCCACTTCGATAAAGACATCACCAAAAAGTATGGGCACACGATAATATAATACCAAGCTTAGCATCAGTTCATCACCAAAGACCACCATAAGGAGGTTACCGAATTGGTCTTTCTCCATGACCCCGAGTGATGTTGTTTGTCTTGTTAGGATGAATCAAGCCTATTTTTTCCCACATGGGTATATGTGGAAATTATATTATTGTAAATATGTTGTAAGTGAAATTCTAAGCGTCACTAGTGGAATGTGAACAATCACTATGTAATGTGAAGAGTCATGAGGGTAGTCCAAGAGTTAAAGGGGAATGTCAAGGGTCACCCCACCCTTTGTTATATATAGAACCTCATAACTCATAGAACAAGCTTTTGGGATCAAGATTTTGGCTAGGCATTGCTTAGAGAAGGTTTGGAGAGTATTATCAAGAGCCTTGGCTTCCCCACAACGTAGAGCAAGTACATCTCTTTGGAGGATCATGTGGTGTTGACTCTAATGTTCCACTATTGGGGCTAGTGGTTGTCAATGGTGTATGTATGGATGTAACTTTCACTTAATAATATAACTGAGCCAACATGTTTTCATGCATATGTTATTATTGTAGTTTGACTATTCTGGTTACTTTAGCAATGTATGTTATTTAAATTATGCGTTTGTGTATGAACTATTTTGTATGCGATTGTATGAATCTTGTTGAAGACGCATTGTTGTATTAACCTGTCACTTTGGATTGTGGAATATTTTTCTTCTAGCTTGTGATGTCATTTTTCTCGTTTGTTCCTTTCAGGATGCATACACACTTCCTTTTCCCCTATGTGTGTTAGAACCCCCAAGCATCTCACTTGACTCGCTGCAAGGTCACACACTTGCTTCCGACAAAGTTATCGGACTTAACTCTACTGTAGTTAAGGCACTATTGCACTACCCACTGTTGGGACTCCTACTCTAAATGATCTTAGGTATAGTTGGGACTTATTATTAGGGAGATCCCATGACATGTTGGTGGGTCCAACACCGTCAACACCCTATTAGGTACAATTTCTGCAACTCCTTGTAATTGATCTCTAAGATGAGATATCCTCATGATATAGGATTGTAAAACCTCCCCTGTGTTCAGCTTGGTGTCTTTGAGTTGATCTTTCAAAATGATTATCTCATTCACATTTTTGATTTCATACATGTTAGCTATCTATCATACATATATTTAGACTTCCTTAAATTCCCAACATATGAAAGTAAATGATCTTGTAAACATCAGCTATAATTTGCTTTGCTTTGGACTCACCTTTCTTGTACTGGTTTTTGAGGGAAGCGAAAGCATTCTCTGGAGGCTCGAGCATTATTCCTTGAATTTATTCCAACACATCATTGTTGTCAACTATGATCTCCAACTTGACTTTCCATGCAGTGAAGTTTGATGCATCACCCAACTTTTCATGCTCCTTGAAGATAGAGGAAAACATCTTGACTTTCACTAGATAAGCTCCTTCAACTTTCTGAGGAAGATGACTTTAATGCTTGTCTCCTTTTGGGCTTATCCTTCAGCTTAGCTCTAAAATCATATTAAATTTTTAGATTGTTCTATGTTGTTTCAATTACTCTAGCTCAATTTATTATCATCAAAAAATGATCACCTAACCATTTGCAACTTGGTGGATCAAAATACACCATGTAGGATTAATTTTACCCTAGTAAAATCACTTTCACTATAGGAAATAATTTAGTAAACCATTTTTATTAAATTACTTTTCTAATTAAAACTAAAAAACCCCATGAGAATAATTTAATAAATCATTATTTATTTAATTTTCTATAGGAATAATTATTAAATCATTGTTTGATAATTATTACTTGTCACATTTGACTAAATCCCATAAGAATATTTAAATCAATCACTATTTATTTATTGTTCCTTATTTCTATTATTAGAATAATTGTTAAATCATTATTTAATAGTTATTTCAATTTCACACCATTCTTAATCCCCACAAAATAATTAATAAATCATTTTATTTGTTAATTATTTCAAAATAAAGATATTTAACCATTTTGAATATCTTTTCCCTCTCCAAAAAAATATAATAAAGTATTCCTAATAGTTAGATCTTGATTTGGTCAATATTATTTTATTATTCTCCATTTTCAAGATTAACTCAATACTTGTTATAAATAGGAGGGTTTTCCATTCATTCTTCACCGTGATCATTATCATCGTCACCATTATCATCTCTTTTCACTTGAGCTCCCATTTGAGTTCTCCATATTGTTTTTGGTTTTCATATATTGAGAGAGAAAATCGATTACTGGAGCATCAAGGACATGAAAGGACCCATCCCACAGAGGAGGATTTGTAGACCCTTTTTGTAAATCTCCTTCAATAGGTGTTATCAAAAAAATATTTATTCATTTTAAAGTCTTTCCATTTGGGTTATTGCATTGGATATCTATATTGTTGTTTGCTGTTTTGAATTGTATAAACTATTTTGTTGTAGGTTTTTCAAGTTTTATCATAGATTTGAAGTGTAAGAAACCACAAATTGTTGTTAGGGTCATGTGTCACGTAGTGAATTAAGTGAAGTATTTTTGGTACCCCTTCCAAGAAATTTCACACTAATAAATGACGACTCCACTGGTGTAATAACATCCTTCTTGGGCAACTAAATTTTCAGTATATTTCAGGTTTTTCTACAACTATTTTTAGCCTCTCAGTTTTTGTTTACAATATTATTTCCCCTTTTTTCAAATTTTCAGATTTTGGTGGTTTTCTTGTTCTTTCCAAAGGTTATAGGTACCATCCGAGCAGGAGATGGATTTTGCGAGATCTATCAACCGAGAGCCCTAGGAGAAACACACTTTTCAACGCCATATTTGCATTCCTGAGCACATTGTTTGTGTTATGAAACTAGCTCACAATAAGATAGAAAAGAGAGATAGGCACCTTAGAATTCAGCCTCTTCGAGGGGGAAACCTCCTTTACATTACACAAATGAACAATTCTTGGATGATACAAATGACAAGACCTCCTTTCTATGTATAGGAGTCTAAGGGGTCATAATATAATGGGAGTCGACATAATAATAATAATGTAAGGGCACAATAATAACAGTACTGGGCTTCTATGGGGCACAATAATAACAATATGGGGACTACATGGGTGCAACAATATAATAAGGGGGTTGTACTAATAACGATAAGGGGTTACACTAGTAGTATAGGGACCTAACATGCCCCTCTCCTTCAAAAAGTGTTGTCCTCAACGCTTGAGTAGTTCTTGTTGCTTCTGTATAGAATTTTTGTCCTTCCATATGGAATCATTAGTGGGAGTTCTTCCACTTGATGAGATACTTTGAAATTGATCGAATTCGTAGCTGTCGGGTTCTTGTTTTTGTGACTTCTCTAGGCTCCAATATGATATTTCCTTCCTCGTCAAGTTCTGGCAATATTGTTTGAACTGGGATATTCTGCAAATTTTGAATGAATGGCCACACTTCTTCATCCTTCTTCCATTCATCCCTTGCTTCATTTATCCAATCTGGTTGGATAATAGAAATAGCACAAAACAATGCTTCCACATCCTCATCCTTTCTTGAGAGTGCATATGCAACAACATTTTACTTCCCTTTTTTGTAGATTATTTCAAAGTCATAACCAACATATTTGTGACCCATTTTTGTTGCTCTATAGAGGATAATCTTTGTTCTGAAAAGTATTTAAAGACTATCATGATCTGTTTTTAACTTGAAGTGTCTTCCCATTAGGTAGGGTTGCCATTTCTTAAGTGCATGTAGTATTGCCAACATTTCATTCTCATAAATAGCTTTGTGTAAATATTTTCCTTTCATTGGACAACTTTTGAAAGCAATAGGTCTTTCATCTTGCATTAAAACAACACCAATTCCATTTCCTGAAGCATCACATACCACAATAAAATTTTTTGTGAAGTCCGGCGTAGCTAAGATCGGTGCTTGGCACATTTCCTCTTTAAGATGTTCAAAGGCCTTTGCTGCTTTTGGAGTCCATGAAAATGCATCTTTCTTCAATAATGTTGTTAGAGGTGCTACTATTCTCCCATAATTCTTAACAAACTTGTGATAATACCCTGTCAACCCAAGAAATCCTCACTGATGCTTTATGGATGTGGGGATTTTCCATTCCTTAATGGCATTAATTTTGCTAGGGTCTACCTTAACACCTTCATGAGATACAATATGACCTAGATATTCCACCTCTTGTACTCCAAAGAAACATTTGGAGCTTTTGCATAAAATTGTTTTTCCTCCAATAGTTTGAGCACCCTGTCAACATGTTGAACATGATCCTTCCAAGACTTGCTATAGATTAGTATACCATCAAAAAATATTGACACAAATTTTCTAAGGAAGGGTTTGAAAATGGAATTCATCAAATCTTGAAATGTAGAAGGTGCATTGGTAAGGCCAAAAGGCATGACCAAAAACTCATAATGACCCTCATGAGTTTTAAATGTTGTTTTCAGTCTTCATTTTGATTTGATGATATCCTGAATGAAGATCCAACTTTGTGAAGTAAATTGATCCATACAATTAATCCAATAATTCATCAATGACAAGAATGGGAAATTTATCTTTAATAGTGAGCTTGTTGAGCTCCCTATAATCTGGAAACATGTGCCATGATCCATCCTTCTTGTGCACCAATACTACTAGAGTAGAGAAAGAACTTTGACTAGGTTGAATTATACCAACCTCTAGCATTTCTACAACCATATGTTCAATTTCACTCTCTTGGGCATAGGGATATCTGTACGGCCTAATGTTTGCAGGAACACTTCCTGGAATCAAATGAATAGCATGATCATGATCACAAATAGGTGGGAGGCCTTTGGGAGTCTCAAATACCTTGGAATGATTGTACAAGACTTTTTGGAGATCTGGAGAAATAGATGATTTCAATGTGGGAACCTCTAGCAAACATAATTTTGCAATTACACCTCGTTGTTCCTTCTTTAGAAGACTTGTCATACTGTTAGAGCTGATTATCTTTCCCGGTTTCCCTATAATACTCCTTAATTCAACTTCTTTTCCTTCCGCACAAAATTTCATGAAAATATCTTGAAAATTAAAAGCTATTATACCCAAGGATTGTAGCCATTGGACTCCTAGTACAACATCAGCACCACCCATTGGA
>APFE031395547.1:97751-119140 GCA_000404065.3 Pinus taeda | reverse complement strand
TTTTCTTCCAATTGTTGTGGTGTCAACCTTGTAGGTTGTGGAAGGCTAGGGGCAACAACACTTCCATCTTTATAGTTGTGAGTGGTAGGCTTCCTAGTTGCCATAATTTTTCTTTCCATTTTTCTTGCTAAACTGAATGCCTTCTCCAATGAATCAGGTTCCCAAAGGCAAACCTCATGTTGGATATTATCCTTTAAATTCCCTATGAAAATATCAATCCTATGGTCCTCTGGAATATCTTTTACTGTTATGTTCAATTTTTGGAAGTCCTCAATGTGCTCCATCATTGAACCCTTTTGTTTGAGATTTATCAATTGGCTAAAAAAGGTGTTGCTTTTTGTATCCTCATAATGTGCTATCATTTCTTCCGTAAAAATTGCCCAAGTGACAATTTTTTTATGAGATCAAAGCCATCGATACCATACAAACTAATTTGGTTCCAAATATGAAGTTGCAATATGTACCTTTTGAGTGTTTTGCACATTATGGAGATCGAAAAATTGCTCCATCTATAGTATCCATGTTTCGAGATCCTTGCCATCAAACTTCCTCATATCATTTTTTGGAACATGGTAGGTCTTCAATCCAACATTAGAGTCTATGAAATCATGAATAACATTTCTTTTGTTCTCATCATGAGTTTCCTTTACTAACCTTTCACCATTAGTAACCATTTCTTGTAGCAACTTATTCAAATTTATCTTCAATTCTTCCATCTTAGCGTCCATGCCATTTTTCTTAGCTTCCATGCTATTCATCCTAGCTTCCATGCCATCCATCTTAGCTTCCATGCCATCCATATTAACTTTCACACCATTCATATTAGCTTCCATGCTATTCATATTGGCTTCAGTTACCTTTTTTGAGAGTGAAATTTGTTGTACCTGGTCTTATAATTTTGATATATCATGTTGCATTTCTTCTTCTTCTTCACGAGCCATTCTAGAGCTTTCAGGTTGCTTACTAGGTGTTTCCATTTTCTTTCTTTGGGGAATCAATTAATTCTAATAATTCTTCACTATATCCCTTTTAATTCCTTCAAACTAATTTTTCAAACCAATCTTATGCAAAAGTTTAAAAAAAATACACACCTTTTTTTCACTTTGTAAGAGTTCGATATTGAATCTATTGTATCTCTGTAACTGCATATCTTGAATATCTGAAATCCCATCCTACTGTAGTCCTTTGAGTCCTATTTTTAACCCCATAAGTATGATCAAGATTGGATTCTCTAAGAAATAGTTATGCCAAATCTCCCATGGTGACCCGATTATATACTAGTTCAGTAGAACGAACTTGTACGAAGTGCCACATGTCAATTTTTCGACCTTAGTACCTAACAATGCTATATAGAAAACTACAGGCTGTCCTATTTCTAAAACTTCTTACAAAATTTCAATCTGATGTTCAGAAAAACGTTATGATGATTTCCCCAGGTCACCTGTTTGGAATGTAATTTAGGAGTCTGCACAAACCCTAAATTCTGTAGATCATATCTTTGAAAATATAATGAGACAAGCTTTGGAATTCAGACCCAAAGTTCAAAAAGATTTCAGCTCAAATGGTTTTTTTTTTAACTTCTGAAATGTCGCAGAAAAAAATTATAGAAAAAATTTCACGATGACCTGTTTGGAGCAGCAAAACCCTAGAATCCAAACCTTTGATACCAAATGTTATGAAACCAGCTCACAATAAGATAAAAAAGAGAGATAAACGCCTTAGAATTCAACCTCTTTTAGGGGGAAACCTCCTTTACATTACACAAATGAACAATTCTTGGATGATACAAATGATAGGATCTCTTTTCTATATATAGGAGTCTAAGGGGTCATACTATAATCAGAGCCGACATAACAATAATAATGTAAGGGCACAATAATAACAGTAGTGGGCTTCTATGGGGCACAATAATAAAAATATGGGGACTACATGGGCACAACAATATAATAAGGGGGTTGCACTAATAACAATAAGGGGTTACACTAGTAGTGTAGGGACCTAAGAGTTTGGCCCAAAACTTGTGTTTTCCATTGTTCTAGGTTAGTACTTGTGTTTTGAAAATTTTCTGAGAAATTTTTAGATTTTTTGCAGATTTACTAAGAGTATTGTGTGTAGACTGGGAAGGGTTTCCTACATCTGTTTTAGTCTCCTCTAGGCCTATATTATCTTAGTTCTTCTCTTTGAGGAAGAAAAAAACCCCCTAGGGTTTATATTACACCTCCACATTGTTAAGAAGAGATTGACTGAGTGAGGAGGCTAGTGTTTCAACATTTTCAACCACTGATTTTCAGAGTCTGATCCATTAATTTTCAACACTTTTGGATAGGTTTATTTTACCTTTTCTCCCTTTAGAGTCTGGGTTTTTCCTTTCTCCCTTAGGATTCTCTTGAGCATCCTAGGTTTTGGAGCTTCATACCTATCATTTGCAAAAATTTTCACCTTTGATTTTTGCTATTTGTCTGCACCATTTACAATAGATTAGTGCCTATAGATCTTAGTCCCTTTAACATTATGTATTTTAGGCATTTTATGTGTCTTTGAGTAGCTTGTTTGCCATCTCTTGCTTAGCTTCTTAATAGCCTTTTTGGGTGGGGTTTTCTGTGATTGATTGGTTGTTTAATTTTCTGTAATTTTCAACATTATTTATATTATTTCAACACTTTATTTTCAGCAACACATGGCATCATAAAACATGCTCAATTAACTCATCCACTTAACACATTATTTTTACACACTCATACCCTAAGCGAATGTGAGCTTGGTTAACACCTCCAAGCCAAGACTTGAAACACTACACCTTAATAACTTGACCTACATAGATTAATCCCACTTGGACACTATGACCAAAAAATCTTTGTAGTTTAGGTGTAGGACTAGTGGGATAGGCTTCCAACAACAACCATCGATCAATTTCATTGAGACATAGAATTTGACATATTAGGGAGCTTAAAATCCTTCACCATCCCATGATCTAAAGCCAAAGTGCGTCAGAAACCTGATTCAGAGGGGGTTAGGCTAGGCCATCATGCAAGTGGTTCTCGTCAGGGTTACCCAACCCATGGCAGGGAATCCCATATGTTGGATGACTACTAAGAAGCTCAAGAATCGATCACCCCCATGGGATGAAGGTAACCTTAGAGACCAATATTAGGAAAACACCTTATAGCACTGCATGTGGGAAGTAGTTGGTTCTCTACCTTATCTTTCTCTTGATAATAATGCTTGCCAAGATGAGATTTCATCAGATAAGAAGTTCTTTGGAAGGCCATCTGAAATAGTAGATTTAGGATTATTTGAGGATTTAGAACAACTATAGGCTAGAGGTATTTTTCTTTGATAGAACAAGCTTTCTTTTATTAGAGTAGCATCATTAATATAGTTAGTTTACACTTGGCACCACTGCTCTAGGTGTTTTCTTGCTGTTTGTTTCTCTTTTATTCCTATTGTCACCCTTTAGTACTTAGAGTCATCATTGTCTTGACATCATCATGCCCCCTAAGCATTTACCACAGAGAATTTGAGGCCTTCATCCTCAGTTCTTGTTAGGACATATTACTCTTCCTCATTGAGTTAGAGTACAGCCCCCCAGTCCTCCATCGAGTCATCATTATGATTATGATTCTACTAATTATTCCATTTCCTCCTTTGATTCGACTTCTTCTCAATTCTGTACCATTACCATGTCAGGCACCAATGTGGGTGCGGGAAATCAAGATGGTAACCCAGGTACCAACCAGGGTAACCCCATAAGCAGAACCTCCGCCGATGTGGTCACTTTTATGGATGGTTTGAGTCTCCTTGATTTTGTCCAACTCATCAATGGTCCTCTTCTCGATGATCTCAATTGGCCAACTATGCCTAATAAACTTCCTTCAGACATCCCAACTTTTGAAGGTAATCTTGGAGAATATCCCTCCTCCCACATCTACCCAAGCAAATTGCCATCTAGGGTAAACATGCGAGGAGAGGCCACTATGATATGATTCGACCTCCTCAGTCACATTAAGGAAGTGGAACCGCCAAAAACACACCATACATACTTTCAACATCATCAACAAAACCCTCAGAAGATAAGTCAGCCACTCATACAGCCTGTCCCTAGGTCCCACTTCTATTTTAGGTCTCTTGGGCCATATTTTCTCCCATGCTATGGGAAAGGGAGTGACCAACAACCTAAAGTCACTCTCATAGGCCTGCCTGCCAGTGACTGTGGACCAAAATTTTCAGTGCTGTGCTAGTGACTCTGGGATTTGAGCCACTTTTTCATGCCTAGAGCCCAAGATACTGCCCAGAACTGATCCATCTCTTCAAATAAGTAAAGTAACATGGAAATTAAATTACTAATGAAAATACTTGTTCAAGACCTTGATTAGATCCCTACTAGCCATGATAGGAATTTCGTCAAACATATCATCGACATGTAACCTATAGGTGTAAACAACATAATTAACTGTAGGGATTTCATACTTATATGAGAATCTCTATGAACCATTGTTCCCTCATGCCATTCACTACATTATCATCTATTAGGTCATAGGCATACTATCCATTCATATATAAGTAAAAGCATGTTGAGAGCCATACATAGTTGTTGTCATAAAATGTGCATATAACCAACATAATAGGAATAAAAATACAATAAATATATCATCCATCAAATCCATAAATACATCAGTACCTTTACACATGAAAATCAAGTTAATTGATTTCTAATTAATGAATGCAATGAACCAACTAGAGATGGGACAACTACGTTCCACCCGACCGTAGAATCGTTGAGCTAAATATCTCTCCAGTCATTCACCCCCGTGCCATATTCCAAGAATGAATGTGGGATCTCATAGAACACATCAATTAAAAATCATCTAGGGCTTCCAGAGCCATCCACCTAAACCCATCAAATAGTGATTCCACCTCATGGTCAGACATCACTAAAACCATCTTCATATTAGTCTCCATCCAAGCCTTCCAGGGCTTCCAGAGCGTTTGTTCCAACCAAGGCTTCCAGGACTAGTAACTCAACCCACAACTACCACCAGGCTTCTAGATCATTTTTCCAACCAAGGCTTCGAGGACTAGTAACTCAACCCACCAAGGGCTTCCAAAGCGTTTTTCCAACCAAGGCTTCGAGGACTAGTAACTCAACCCAAGTTGTTATAGGGATTCTTGAGCATTTGTCCAACCAGGGCTTCCATGAACTAATAACTCAACCCAATCTAAGGAATCATGAGAACCAACCAACAAAAATCATGAAAGTAAACACACAATTACCATGGCTATCCTAAAAATGGCAAGGCTAGGAAACCCACTGTCAATCCAGGAAACCTCCATGCCAATGACAGATCACAACCTAGAAACTGCATGCATATGCCACGCATGCCAAAACTAGTGAAGAAATCATACATGCAACTCGGTACCTGCAAGCAAATTTGATGTAATTATTGATGCAGATGCCTTCTTGCACTTTCCTATCCTTCCTTTTCCTTCTCACCCCAAAAATCCAAGTATGCCACACTCTCTAAGAGTTCTCCAAGAAAAATCTAAGTATCCAAGAGTATGAGAGAGAGAATAATGAGAGAGAGCTCCAACACTGAACTGACAAAAGGTTACCAACTAATCCTCAGAAGCCTTTTTATGAATCAGACCTCTATTTTCTTCATTTTCCATTATTTTCCTTCAATTTTCTCCTCACATGCAACCTTAAACCTTTCACATCTTTTTTCTCCTAATTTCCATTATTTTCATAAATAAATGTGCCAAAATGCCTTTTAATGCCTTAGATATTTCCTTTTCTAATTTCCTTAGCCATAAACAACCAAATGAACACCCCCAGGATGTCTTGCCCAACATTTAACTTGGAATAATTGTCCCAATCATTCATGGTTATTGTTTTAACATTTATTACATGGAATTTTCACCAAGGATGTTGCATTCACCTTCAGTTCCCGTTAGGACATATTACTCCTCACCATCGAGTTAGAGTACATCATCCTAGTCCACCATTGAGTCATCATTCCAATTCCGATTCTATTGATTCTTCTATTTCTTCCTTTGATTCCATGTCTTCTCAACCCCGTACCGTTACTATGTCAGGCACCAATGTGGGTGCAGGAAACGAGGTGGTAACCTAGGTACCAATGAGGGTAACCCCACAAGTAGAACCTCCACCAGTGTGGTCACTCCTCCTCCATTTCTTCCTTTTATGGCTAGTTTGAGTCTCCTTGATTTCAGCCAACTCATCAATGATCCTCTTCTCATTGATCTCAATTGGCCATCTATGCCTAATAAACTTCCTTCACACATCCCAAAGATTGAAGTTAATCCTAGAGAAGACTCCACAAGACCTCACATGCAACCTTAAACCTTTCACATCTTTTTTCTCCTAATTTCCATTATTTTCATAAATAAATGTGCCAAAATGCCTTTTAATGCCTTAGATATTTCCTTTTCTAATTTCCTTAGCCATAAACAACCAAATGAACACCCCCAGGATGTCTTGCCCAACATTTAACTTGGAATAGTTGTCCCAATCATTCGTGGTTATTGCTTTAACATTTATTACATGGAATTTTCACCAAGGATGTTGCATTCACCTTCAGTTCCTGTTAGGACATATTACTCCTCACCATCGAGTTAGAGTACATCATCCTAGTCCACCATTGAGTCATCATTCCTTTTATGGCTAGTTTGAGTCTCCTTGATTTCAGCCAACTCATCAATGATCCTCTTCTCAATGATCTCAATTGGCCATCTATGCCTAATAAACTTCCTTCACACATCCCAAAGATTGAAGTTAATCCTAGAGAAGACCCCACAAGACCTCACATGCAACCTTAAACCTTTCACATCTTTTTTCTCCTAATTTCCATTATTTTCATAAATAAATGTGCCAAAATGCCTTTTAATGCCTTAGATATTTCCTTTTCTAATTTCCTTAGCCATAAACAACCAAATGAACACCCCCAGGATGTCTTGCCCAACATTTAACTTGGAATAATTGTCCCAATCATTCGTGGTTATTGTTTTAACATTTATTACATGGAATTTTCACCAAGGATGTTGCATTCACCCTCAGTTCCCGTTAGGACATATTACTCCTCACCATCGAGTTAGAGTACATCATCCTAGTCCACCATTGAGTCATCATTCCAATTCCGATTCTATTGATTCTTCTATTTCTTCCTTTGATTCCATGTCTTCTCAACCCCGTACCGTTACTATGTCAGGCACCAATGTGGGTGCAGGAAACGAGGTGGTAACCTAGGTACCAATGAGGGTGATCCCACAAGTAGAACCTCCACCAGTGTGGTCACTCCTCCTCCATTTCTTCCTTTTATGGCTAGTTTGAGTCTCCTTGATTTCAGCCAACTCATCAATGATCCTCTTCTCAATGATCTCAATTGGCCATCTATGCCTAATAAACTTCCTTCACACATCCCAAAGATTGAAGTTAATCCTAGAGAAGACCCCACAAATCATGTTCTCTCATTCCATATGTGGTGTTAATCCAATTATATCACTAAAGACTTCATTCGTCTTCGTCTATTCCAACACACTCTTAGTGGAGCTACTGCTAAGTGGTATGTTGATCAACCTAGAGCCACTCATTCCACATTTACGACTCTTGCCAAATATTTTCTTGCCTGTTTCTAGTTACCTCTCCATTATGAGACTGGTACCAAACTATTGACTTCTTTCCGTCAAACTTCTGCCACTTGCCTATCCGACCATGTTTAGGAATGATGTAGAGGGAGGAGTGTATGTAGATCTACTAAATTTTAAGACCATGCCTATATGGATGGGTTCCTTATATCACTTTTAGCTCCCATTTCTAAAGATGGCACATCACACTTCCCCATATCTGAGGAAGATGTGCTCCAAGTAGCCTTGAAATTTGATATAATCTACGCCCAATTAGGTTATGTTTATACTGTCATCCCCGATCTGCCTTGAATTGGTGTTGCTAATGCACCAGGGGAATCTCATGCTGTATATGGTATCATTGGAACCATTTGAAACCCTTAGTCATATGCCCCACCTCTAATGAGTTATGGTCAACCTCAGGGAGGGACTAATTCCTCTTACATTTATCCGTCCACCAATCTTTCAGATGGCAACTCTTATCCAAATCCCAACATGCCATATGCATATCCCCATCCGCATCAATAAATGCTAGGGCCAACTATTGCTCTGCTTGTTTATCCCAATGTTTCCCCATCTCCTTATTATCCATATGCATTTCCTAACACTCCAACCCCTCCGGAACCAATGCCCCAACCCCCCATTCCTGATCCACATCTGCCACAACAACAACCTTCTCCACAAGGTCAAGTGTATGCTCAGTAGAGCGTAGTAAATCCCCCCAACCACAAGAAAAGGAATAAAGGGAAAGGTAACCGGAACCAAAAATCTTAAGGTAATCAAGGCATCCAAGGTCCACCACCTAATACATCTCAGTGACCCTAGCCTAATCTCGCAACCCAGTAATAGGGCGAACATCCCAAGTAAAACAAGGGTCTTCATACGAACAAACCTTATGATTTTTGTGGTGTATAAGGCCATTATATTCATGATTGTCCCATTTTACCTCATATGTGTCAAGTATGGGAAATCAAGTAGCTGCTTCTAGAGGATCACAACCCATAGCTCTTCCTCCCCCTCCTACTTTATATCAACCAACAGTGCTTACCAATCCTTTTCCTCACCAAGGATATCTTGTTGCTCAACCTACACAAGTTCAGGCAACTTTTCCATCTCCACCATATGGTCACCATGATTATTAGATTCTTATGATGAATTTTGATGAGGTTAATACCATACAATTCAACCTCCAGACTCGATCGCGCTAATACGACAAGCCACTCGCTAAGGCAATGACCGAGTCCCAACCCCAAGTTTCCACTAGGCGTTTTTAGTCATCCAATGGTACCTTACATATCCCTCCCCTTAAGGTAGATGTTATTTCCAATATCCCCAAAGGTTCATTATGTCTAAACATTGCTTTTACTGAAGCTCCCCATACTTATAAGATAGTATATGATTGGCACAATCTCCTACTACCATGTCAACGCTGGAAGTTCTCTAGATGTGCCCATCTAAATAGAAAGTTCTATTATATTCTTTGGGTGATGTGGATCCCTAAGTCTATCATATTATTGTCTTTCATGTTGAAAAGTCAAAAAATCCTTCCCTATCTTCATCCGTTGCATTTCAAATACTAGTATCCATCAGAAACGCCACTGTCTAGCGGTGTATCATAGACGAAGGTACCTCCACCTATGTGATAGATTCTAGTGTTTGAAAGCAACTTAGTTCACCTGAACTGTCTCCTTCCACCATCACTCTTCGTGCTTGGGATGATCATCCCTCACAACCCCTTGGCTTATATTGTAATTTTCCAATCCTTGTTGCCATAAAAAATGTATCTATTGATACCCCATTAGACTACAACATCCTTTTGAGTCATATTTATACCTATGCTATGTTAGTTGTCACATCTATGGTTCACTGTAAGATGTTCTTTCCCTATAATGGAAAGATCATCACCATTTATCAGTTGACGTACTACGATCCCAAATCTTAGACTTCACCTCAGTCTAATATCTCATCCATGACTAACAATAAGACTGTATCATCCCTCACCAATGTCTCTCCTAGAGTCTATAAAGATTCCACCTTGCATGGTGCTTATTATGGTCTACCACCTACTCCTTTTGAGATTATCTCATCCAGTGTTTACATGTTCCAAGCATCACGTGCTACCCACAAATGATCTAGTATGCCTTCAGAATAGCCAACACCTCCACAACTTGTTGTTCCCAACTTAAACCAGCCTTCCAGTACTAATCCTCAAGGACGATTTCCTTATGTCGGTATCTCTCCTAGTCCATTTCCAGCTGGAACTATTCCCCCATGCCTTAACCATCTTATAGTCAGATACCATTACCCTTCTAGTCAGATACCATTCCCCCCCAGAGTTTATTCTACACCTGATATGGCTATGCTGAGTTTACCTAACATTACCTTGGGGATCCTAGTTTGGTACATCGATCCTCCTCTAAACACTCCCCCTAATAAAATAAAACCTAACACTCCTTTGACCCCATTCCAACCTATTTTTCCTACCCTTGCCTTTTCTTATGTTCCACAACCACCTCAGTAGGAACCTACTCATGTTGCGAACACATCTGGTGAGGTTAGCAAAGCCTAGAAAAAGGGAACCAAAGACATGGCACCCCTAACAACTCTAACTCCTCCTAATCTGCCAAATCGTATTCCTCCATGTGATTTATGTGATGTTATTGGTCATGCCACCAACAATTATCCTAAACTCCCTCGTATCAAGAATGTGGTCTCTGATACCATCCCTGATTCTAACATTCTTGTGGTCCATGTCACCTTACTTGAGCCATCTAAGAAGAACAAATCATTACGCATGAATCAGTCCTATGATTTGTGTGATAATTATGGCCATTATTCTCATCGTTATCCCCATCTTGAATACTTTCATGATATGATTCAAGTGCTTCACGAATTAGAGGCTGCTCATAGTGATTCCATCTCTCATCTACCTATGGATTCTAGTCCCACTCCTACACAGGAACAAGAGGTCTCTCAACCACCCATTCTGATCCCTCCCCCTGATGTCGAGATGATGGATAACATTGCTACCATTATCTACCTATTGCCACCCATGATATTAATGCATTGGAACTCCCTTGATGTATCTTATTGTGATTATGTTGAACCTTCTTCGATGAACACTTTAGTCTCAACATTGGTAGATATTCCATCTGCTAGTTAGATGTCTCCAAACCTTGACGATGCATATGTGAACCTTGTCGTTCATGAAGATGCATCATGTAGCTCTTCTTCATCATGTGGTCTATCTTCCTCCCATCCACCCATCTTCCATTCTGATGAAGACATCATGGAAGCCATGACCACCCCTGATTATCCTTGGATGATATGCACCATTGTCCATACTTCCTTCCACATCAAACCCATGACCAATATGTTGTGGAATCTAAATACTTCATTCACGGTGAAGTTGATTGGTTTAAAAATCCCATTCCTGCACCATATGCTTTTGAAGAAGGAAATATGGCTAACATTTACCCTACCATCAAAATCAACATTTCAAATAAATTAGGGATTGAAGAAAATATCATCTTGGGGGCACAATTCACCCTGGAAGAAATTGATGCTTACACCAAGTTATTCAAATAATTTTGTGATGTTTTCACTTGGTCTTACTTTGAAATTCTTGGACTTGATCCCAACATTGTGGAACATCAAATTGACACTTGGCCTGATGCCATCCCTATCCACCAAAAGAAAAGGCCTATCCATCCTTCTAAACGTGAAGCTCTAAAAGTTGAAATCGATAAGTGCAAGCAAGACGGTTTCATCTATCCCATTGAATACACCACATGGGTGTCCAATCCTGTTCCCGTTCTTAAGAAACAAGGCACAATTCATGTATGCACGAACTTTCATGATCTAAACAAAGCTTGTCCTAAAGAGAACTTTCCTAGACCCTTCATAGACCAGGTCATTACTGAGTGTGTGGGGTGTGAGGTTCTCTTGTTTATGGATGGATTCTCCAAATATAACTAGATACGTATCCGTGATGTTGATCAACTTAAAACCACCTTCACTAGTTCGTGGGGAGATTTCTCTTATAAGGTCATGGCTTTTGGTTTAAATAATGTTGGGGCTTTTTTTTAGCATGCCATGTCCTACTATTTTCATGAACTGGATCATATTATTCTTGCATATCTAGATGATCTCACCACTCATTCCAAACTTTGGTCGCAACACCTTCATGATTTGCGTACCGTCTTTCTTCAATGTTGCAAGTATAACATTCACCTCAACCCCCTTAAATGTGTCTTTTTCATTCCTTCTGGCCAAATTTTGGGCTTCATTGTGTCCAAAGATGATATCACTCTTGACCCTCTCAAAGTTCAAGCCATTCTCAAACTTCCTCCTCCTTGTACCATTCACTAGTTAGAAGGCCTCCAAGGCAAAGCTAACTTTCTTCATCGATTTGTTCCTCACTATTCCACCATGACACATGGGTTTCTTAGACTCCTTTGATCTAACATTACATTTATTTGGGATGATCAAGATCAATAGTCTTTTGATTCCCTCAAATGTGCTCTCATTTATTCTCCCTTGATTAGTCCACCTAACTTCGAAAGGGATTTCATCTTGTACATCTCTGCGTCCGCCTATTCGGTCACCAGGGTCTTAATACAAGAAGATTCTGCTAGAAATGAGCATGTCATATACTATGTCACTAAGAAACTTAACGGTTTCCCCTATGTCCTATTCACACGAAGAAAAGTTGGCACTAGTTGTTGTGTTCTATGTTTAAAATATTTATATCCTTAAACATACCACCAATGCTGTGACCAATTCCAATCCCATGGCCTTCCTGTCGAGTTGACAAATCATTAACGAGAAGTACGCCTGTTGGATCGTTATCCTTCAAGAATTTTTCATACCCAAGAGTAAGAAAGCTTTATCCCTTACTGAACTCATTTCTAAATTTTCCACTGGTACGCCTGATCCACTGGTAATTGATGATCTTCCAGATGAACACTTGTTTGCCATTACTATGGATAATCTTTGGTATGGTGACATCCTTATCTACCCGCGAACTTAGAAATCCCCCCCCCCCCCCCACCTCACTTGTGATGATCGACGACATATTCGACATCAAGCCCCTCACTACCTCCTCATTGGTGATGATCTATATAGTCACAGTGTCAATATTGTCCTTTGTCGTTGTCTCACCCATGTTGAAGCTAAGCAAGTGCTCAATTCTTGCCACGGTGGTGCTTGTGGTGGTCACCTCTCTAGGATGGTAGTTTCCCATAAAATCATGTGTGTTGGTCACTTTCAGCCTTCTCTCTTTAGTGATTGCATTGAGGTAATCAAAAACCTTCCAAATTTCCAATTATATGCCCCTAAGGCGTGAGCTCCACTTTCTCCCCTCCACCCTGTCATCACAATCGGTCTTTTCTATAAATGGGATATTAAATTTATGTAGTTTTGGCCCCCATCTACTAATAGCCACAAGTATATCATCATGACTATCAGATATTTCACCAAATGGTCTGAAGCCACGCAGACGTTCAATAACACCTGGATTGAAATAACTCTCTTTTTCTTTAACCATGTTATAACTCGATTTGGGGTTACGAAAAAATTGGTTTCTGACCATGGCCAAAACTTTGAAGATGAGATATGGCATGAGCTCTCCTCTCTGTTGGGCTTTGAAAACCAATATTCGTCGTCTTATTACCCCCAAGGAAATGGCCAAGGTTAAGCTGTCAACAAAATACTTAAGAATATGTTTCAATGGATGGTGAATAAACACAAGATCAACTGGCATTTAATGCTCTTCCCTTCTTTATGGGCCTATAGAACTTCTGTCAAAACTGCCACTGGGTTCTCTCCTTTCCACCTTGTTTTTGGAGAGGAGGAAGTCTTAACAATTGAGTGTGAAATCCCCTCCCTCCACCTTGCCATCAAAATCCTCTCAAACACCCAACCTTTAGGACAATGACTTATCATGCTTGAGTGCACCAATGAAGACCATTGTGTTGCATTGCAAACCATTTAAGTGGCCAAAAATCACACCAAAGCTCAGTATGACCAAAAATTCCACCCTTGTAGCTTCCATGAAGGCGAACTTGTTCTTGCTTATGACCAAGCTCATGATGTCCTGGGGAATGAAAATTTTGAACCATTATGGATCAAACCTTACATCATCTATAAGTGTTAGGGTAAAGGGGCATACCTTTTAGAGGGTCTAGAAGGAGAAATCCTCCCCAATCCTCACAATCTACTCTATCTCAAGAAATTTTAACCATAAAATTTCCCATTGGAATTCATGTATCTCTTTCTTTTTCTTTCATTTAGGTCAATTGCATCCCCACCATTTTATACATTGTCTTCTCGCATCTTTCAAATGGATCCATCATTCACACCTTATATCAGTTATGCTGATGGTGCGAGTCGCGTCACCAAGACTAGCCTTAACAACTTGGGCTATTTTCACCCCCTTGCATTCATTAGTCCACTCCAACAACATCTACATTGGATTTTCCACCAATAACCACACCGAATATGATGATGTGATATGTTTTTTAGCCAATGCCCTTGATTGTTGCGTCCTTCACCTTCATGTTTGTCTTGATTCCTTGCTACTTGTCATGCAATTAAACAATGTTTATCATGTGCATAATCCTATCCAATTTAGTAAATATCTATGAGTTAATATTTTGGCACATGAATTTGAATCCATTACATTCATAATGTTCATAGATCCAAAAATCTCTATGTAGATACCATTGCAAATAATATTCTAAATTGGAATTTATCACATGCATATACAAGAAGACATCCATAGCATAAATAAATGGCTAACCACAATCATCACAAAAGATGCATAACCATAAACATGTATCATAATACAATGTTTTGAGTCCACTACTCTAAATACATATGACATGCTCATTCACATGTTATCACAAAACAAAAATGGTGACCCACATGTCCCTATGCCTAATTACTATCATCTGGAGGCTCCCAAGCCAATGACTCCATCCTGCCAGCTTGTAGGCCTCGTACTGCTTGGCCATCCATAGCAATGAATTGCGTGATTCCTTGCCACTCTAAGGGAAGACCAGTTCCCTCATCTGTATACTGATATTCTAACTCATTCCACCCACGCTCTGTCACCTCAGTCAGTAACACATTGAATCTATGTCAGAAATCCTCTAGGAGAGCATCACTACCTGATCTTTATTGTGATGTGGCCCTATCGTGATCTACAGGTCTAGGCAGGAACTATGACTCATCCTGTGTATCCTACTGGTCTCACCGGTGCTATATCTCCATACCATCAAGTTTCAAAATAAGTACTACATACACATATTTTTTAAACTATACATGCATCAAATATATAGCAACTATCACTTACCATTTGGACCCCATGATCGTCTCAACGGAAGTGGTAAGTTAGGATCCCCTTGATAGTTCATTCCATTATGTAGATAATCATCCATGTACAGTGGCATCTGGTCCCAATGAGCAAAATACTCATGTTGGAACACTCGTCTGACTCCCCCTCCTCTATCTCGTCACAATAGCTGCCCCTAATAGTGCATCTTGGGCTCTTGTGGCCCCCATCATGGATCTGTACATGAGGATGGATAGTGGGGATCTTATTAAAGAAGAATGAGCAAAACACTGTCCCAAAAGAACAATTATCATTGGTCTTCCACTTGCATAGTGTCAACTATAGTTTCAATGACGACAACATCATCAAGGACCACCCATAGTAGGTCCCTGCCAACATGCTCTCCACTAACATCATCTACCCTCTAGTAATGTGCTGGAAGGCTTGACTAACAAGATTTGAAACACTACTATGGATGTAGCTCGTGTCTCAAGCCTCTCTAGGTTACTGATCTGAATGATCGTTCCCTTTTCACAAACCCCCGATACATAATGATGATCAACAAAATCACCTCTATGCCTCCCATGAGGCAGCACTGGATGTATCTCCCCCACTTCCCCAGGGGGGTGTGGAGCTATAAAAAGGGTCTCTTTCACCTTTAGTTAACTCACATTAATATGTCAATCTGGGAACATTTTTCTATTTCAAAGGGTGTCTCAGTTTGAGGCTTAGCATTTGCCAGAGTAATGCTTGTAGTACAGTTGTTTGAAAATACAAAAGTAAATGGATGCGTGTCTACAACTTAACTACTTCAAAAGGCTAAATCGCACATTCAGAAATTGAGCAATGTATCAGTCAAGGGTTCAGTAGCAATAACCCATCCCTTTAGAAACTGATGGAAAAGAAATCGGAGAACAGATTAGGGGTCTGGGAGCCGGGCAACAGATGCCAATGCTCACTACAACTTGAGATCGTCCTTCACACCAAAATAAAAAATAACAAGAAATGGAACGACAGATAAATCGAACAGCAATGAAATGGAACAACAACCTTGAAATATAACGACAATTCTGAAATGGAACAGCAATTCAGAAATGGAACAGCAATTCAAAAATGAAATAGCAATGTGGGAATAGAACAACAATCAAGGAATAGAGCAGTAACTAAGTCTAACAAGATGTGACTCTATTAAATCATGTGCATTAGTCATAACCAAACATCAATCCTTCATTCTTAAAGATGTACACACAAATGGAACAACACTGCCTACGGATACATGATGGAACAACACTGAAAACCATATAAACACAATATGCTCAATCTGATTTAGTTGTCACCCTAATTAGAAAGCATACGATTGCATCTCAAGATGGAACAATAATATTCGAGAATCCAATAATCACATAGAATCAGAGCTTCCAAGGTGAATTCTGTAACGTTAAGGCATAATCGCATAACACAAAAACTCTGTAATGGAACAACAGTATCCTGTAGAAACTAACCGTATTATATCAACACCTAAAGGAATAGTAATATGATGCAGCGTCAATACAACACTTTTGTTTTTAGGAACATTAATGGATTAACCATGACAGAGTATGTGATATAAAATTTATAAAACACGTCAGATTAGCAGATCACGTGGATGAGAAAACCACACAGAAACCACGCATAATGGTACAAGAGCAAGTGTCCTCCAGGGCCGGGCCCTTAGCCTCTAGGGGTACACTGCTGAGGTTATTCCAGGCTCAAAGATAAAAGAGTAACCAAGTTTGTATGAATGCATTAAGTAAAATTACAGTAGAGTAAGTCTTAACGGGACATAATGATCACATTTTTGATCTTTTTAAAAGAAATTACATAAGAGCATAACCACACTTTTAGCTAACAATGCTGCCCCTTATATAAGGGTGACGACAGAGATATCTATATGTAGAAATAGATAAAACAATGATGCCTCAGGATCAAGGATCCTGAGGGATTCGCAGAACCGTTAATCCTGAGTCACTTCTTCTCTTTTCTGCGTCGAGCCAATATCTCCGCTTCCTTTCCCGGGTTGGTCCGTTTTGATCTGGTTTGCATGCGGTCTCCCGTCGAAGGGACAACAATTAACCCATCTTTGTCTTTTCCTTTAGAATGACCACTTTTCGTTTTTCCTCCCTCCTATACATGGAAATGACAATTGTCAGCGTTCTATATTAATCTCACATGTTTTGTTATAATTCTTTATCATTTTCTAAGTTCATGATGCAAAAAGGCTTATAAGTCCTAATGAAAAGATACTGAAATAACCATCAAACATACCTTATTTGATACTCCACACACCCCCCTGCTTACCCTTTTTCATGGCCTCATGAAAACATTGTAGTTGACATGTAAGGTAGTGAGTGAGTAGGCTGGAGATGGAATCTCATGTGAAGGCCTACAGCCGTGATGCGAAACTAGGTAGTTAAAGAAATGGCCTGTCTGAACCTCAGGCATCTCATACAGGGCTTGGTATCCGAGTGCAGGATGCCAAATGATTGGACTCCGGAACCTATATCCTAACTAGGATGGCCCTGCCCTCAAAGAATTTTCACCATAGATGGGAAAACGGTTGGCAGCTAGTTTAAAATTCTCATACTTAAATGGTTCTCTGAGTTGGATATTCAGATTAGATATTCGATATCGAAATTTAGCTGCATCAATGGCAGGGTCTTTGATAGAGGAAAAGTATTCAAGTCCCTACCGAATGATTGCCTCATGCATGGGTCCTAATGCTTCAATCACTCCTGGAGTCTTCATGAGGTTTCTATGTTTCCTCCATAACTGTGCTGGGTCCCTAGGCTCAGCTCTTATCCATAGATCTAATCCATTTTCTTGTCTTTGAAAAGCGTTATAGGCTTTGAGCCATTTAATTTGATTAACTGCAAATGAAATAAATGCCTGTAATTGAATGTCCCCAACAAAAGGGCCAGGGTTCAGCTCGGTCTCCTGTTCTAGTACAAGGTTATGCACGTAAAATTCACACAATAGTCTCTGCACTTTTACCCCATAGTGTTTACAACAGTTTATGAAATCACCTATGGTGTTCATTTGTATGGGAGCACTTGCTTTAACAACCTTTATTTTCAATTGCAAATACCTTTCCATTAAAAACAGGGCATAGTTCTTAGTAGGGGCTCTACATGCTAGGACGTCATTGTATAGAGAACACAAGGTATCCATCTGTTTGATAACTACATCTAACCTATGAGTTACCTTTGCAACTTTCTCTTGTTCCTTCCACCATCTTTCGAAGGCCTGACTTTAAGATAAGTTGACGTTCCTTAGCTGCTGCTGTAGTTCTTCATATTTTTCTCGGGGGACCGTTTGCTCCCTAAGATTTTCTGCCTCTTGTTGAGATTGCTTCAAACCCTTTTGGAGGGTTACTGTTTTTGTATCCTTTTTCCATGCAGTAGTGGAGGCTGGGAGCTTTACTTGAACTTTCCTATTGCACTGCTTCGAGTTCAGAACCCTTATTACTCCCGAAAGTGGTGCCTCCGTCTGAATTTCCTTATCACGGGTCATCATTTCATCCATTTCTATTTTAACATGAACATCAGCCCATTGCTATTCCTTTTCAATTGGAACAACAGTCTGTTTTTCAGCATCATTTGGAACATCAGCTTGGCTTTTGACGGGGTTTTGAACAGCAGGAAGGATTCTGGTCCTCCGCCCCTTGCCCTTAAGGGGTTTTACTGGCGTGCTCAGACTTTTCCTTCCTGAAGTCCCTTTTACCCTTTGCCTTGCCTTTAGAATCCTAATCTGCTGGTGAAGCTAGAATATTATGTTCAATAATCTTTACTATTCCTTTCACAATTCCCTTATTTCTGCCATTTCTTCAGAAGGAACAACAGGCTGTTTACTGCGGTCTGGACTGCGGCTAGCTTCCTGATTTTCTTCCCGGGGTGGCTGTTCTGGGGCAAGAACCTTAATTGGCTCTGTTATTTCTTGGGCTATTTCCTTTTCTGCCCTTATTTCCTCCGGACTTTCTTCTGGTGCTTTCTGATTAGGAACGGGTTGTTCTTGCTCAACATTTTCTGACATCTTCTCATCATGAACAGGCAAATTTTCTACTTCTGCCTCCTTTGCATGTGATTCTTCGGGTGCATATTTCTTCTGGGGTTTCTCTCTGGCATGGAGGTCTGATGGACTAGAAGGTTGGCCATATTCGCCCATATTGGCCAAAACTTTGGCCAATTCATCTTCCCCTAATGGGTCTTGTAATGGGCTGCCTTCCTGCTGTTCCATTCCCTCCTCTTGCTCGAACTGCTTGGCTTCTTTTCCTTTGTCTGCTTCCTCCTTAGGTTGCTCGTCTTCTTCCTCTTTTTCTTCTTCTTCTTCTGCAGATTTCTCTGCCTCTTCGTCTTCTTCTGCAGATTGCTCTGCCTCCTCTTTTTCTTCTTGTTCTTCTCCTTCTTTTTCTTCTGCTTCTGTAGACTGCTCTGCTTCCTCATCCCGCACTTCCGTTTCCTTGTCTGCCCATGGGGGTTGCTCATCTTCTATTTCCACCGACTGGCTAGTGACTTCTTGGGGCTTCTCCAGTCCCCCTCGTAGTCGTGCTAGCTGGACCAATTTCCTGCGTTTTTTTGGTTGTTCGGGTGTGCTGGTGACATGTTTCTACTTTTCCGATTTCTTGTGTTTTTCTGGACACTCGGATGTGCTAGTGACCTATTTCCGTTTTTCTGGACGTTGGGGTGCGCTACTGACCTGTTTCCATTTTTCCAGACGTTCGGGTGTGGCCAACCCCCCATTTACAATGGAAATTAGCTCTTCCCAGCTGCGCTGCTGCTGGGTGAGACTATGGTTGATTATCAACCGAATCAATCCATGATGACTAACAACTGAATCTACGTGCTATGCCTTTTTCATGCTCCATGCAACATCATGAAGTAATGAATTCAACAATGCAGGTAACTTTACAGAGCATTTCTGTTTTAGAACAGCTAAGAGTTTAATATGTCGTGGTCTTACCACGTCTTTTCTGCCTTCACAGGTGATATAGCCTTGGATGGTCTTTGCTAATTCTGCCCACGGCTCTCCTGGTGTTGCTGGCAGAACCCCCTTTCCTTGAATTGTCAGGCTCTGTCCCTCGTCTTGGAAGATTTCTATAATCTTCTGCAGCCTCTCCTTTTTTAACGTCCATACTGGTCCAGTGGCTGGCAGTCCCGAGACTTTTGCGATTATGTCATCAGTGACTGCTATGCATTTTCCTATTACTGTGGAGTAGTCCTCTTGCAAGTTCTGCAAGAATTCAATCACTACTATTTCATTACACTCCTTCAAGTGGTTAAGATAGGTTAGCCATCCTTCTCTTGCTAGGATTTCCCTGGCAGCAGCCGAAATAGTTAACACTTGCGGTTCTTTGCGAATTGATCTTCCTCCCATAGTTTTGCTGTGAATTCTCAAAGGAACGACAACTGTTTGTTGAAACATAGAGAAGCTGACGAACGTAAAACCCATTCAAACTCTAATGTTGTAGTGTATACAGTGGAAATGGCTTTGAACAACAAATCATGTAGAAAAAACAAAAAAATAAGAAGACATAATACCGTTGAGTCGTGCTATACCCTAGTACACAATCTCCCGAATAGTGAGATGACACGTAATCCGGGGAATGATGAGGTTAACCTCCCCCCCGCAATGTGATAGGCTGTCCCAGCCGTCAAATAAAGGAGCACCACCCGCTTTGCAACAAAGTCTTTAAGGAATAGCGTATGGCAATATGCCATGTTTACAAAAACAACCTATTATTGAAATCGAGGTATAGAATTGCGTCGCTTTAATATGTAAGAGACTGCAGTGATTTGATGCAAGGTTGGGGATAAGACATTTGCCGTAAATAGAGAGTCTCATGCAGTCATTGTCAATGGTTCTGTAATGATTGGTGATAATATATAGTCATGCGTTATATGGTTGGGGTAATAACATATAATTGATTACCACGGCATAAGAAACAAAAGGATGCAAATAACTTACCTATTGGTGTAAATAATGCGACTCCAATACCATTAACAGTGCTCTGCTACCGACAGGTGTCCATAACCTTGGCAGAGTTGTTTATTTCACACATGGAACCATAGTCCTTTGTGTATGCTAGGGAACGTTGTGTAATGTCAAAATGTAGGCCATTATGCTGGCTTGGTGACCAGTTAGCCATAATACCATTCACGAGGAAGGAGCGAATAGTGGGCAGGCCGGCTCGTGATGAGACCTCCTATTCTAAGGGTTGTTTGTTTGATATACCTTTTGGACCATATCCCTGGTGTGGTGGCCATAGTGGGAATGCCACTTCGCTTTCGTCCTGATGATCATGGTAGGCCAGCTCTTAATGAGACTTCCTATCTTGTAATTTGACAATTTATAAATCATGTTTGCTCTTTTTTTTTTT